>JAFMPE010129110.1:599-10912 GCA_024759925.1 Ficus religiosa
TAACTTAACTTAAAATTTGAATAGCAAATTTTGAGAGAGTAAATGGTAAACAAACTCTTGTAGTTATTGTTATACTACATAGTCTTTATCTTTATTATATTATACTATATATATATATATATATATAATTACTATATTAAAAGAGTACTTGACACGGGCATCTTCTTTTTTTTCTTTTTCCTTTTCTTTTTCAAAAATGCTTTATAGTCTGAGTAGGCAAATTTTACGATCCACGTGGCCAGTGGATCCCACATAATTTATTTATTAATTTTGAGAAAACAAAGACGTCTTCTACCTTAAAGACTTTAAACCCAGCAAATAGAGAGAGAAACTTAACTATAGTCAAACCCTCGCACCACGGTCCACAAAGAGAGAAAACAAATCTATAGAATTGAGAGTTGAAGAAGGAGAGAGGGACAAGGACACAAAAACAAGTTCGAGGATAAAGAAAGGATGACCATGCAATTGGTATTGTTTTAAATAGATCTTGAATCTATTACTCATGTCTGATGCACGATATATGCCCATGCTTTAGATCTAAAAGCGCATGTAGTTTCCAATGATGTTTAAGATCTCAGTATTCGATGGATCACATGTAACTCTATCAAGAATAGAAGAAGTTCAATCCTTTTTTTTTTTTTTTTTTTAATGTAGAAAATGGGTCTCCTTTAACTTCTTGCCGGCGTCGTGAAGCTCTCGTCCTCCATAAAGAGAAAGAAGGCA
This sequence comes from Ficus religiosa, assembly GCA_024759925.1. NCBI lineage: Eukaryota > Viridiplantae > Streptophyta > Magnoliopsida > Rosales > Moraceae > Ficus > Ficus religiosa. Next base: position 1,323 of record JAFMPE010129110.1, read on the forward strand.
TAGCATGTTGAAAATGGGGATGGTTGTGGTAGAAGTCTTTTAGAGGCACTATCAATAGAGTCTAATTTTTTGGCCATTAAAACTAAATCAAATGGTGAAACATCATGGAATTACTCAAAATTTCACCTGCACACAATCGTAGGCTAGTTAAATTTTTTTCTCTTTCTTTTTTTTTTTTTTTAATGGGTGATGCAATCACCTTCATTTTTTGTGTTCAAAATCATCTCAAACATTTTTATTTTTACAAATTAAAAATTTGTTCATAAGCATACAAAATTCTAAGCTTCTCTTTCTTTGAATAAAAATTTTATCTGAAGATATTCATTGCAAATTTAAATTACAGAATCTTAATCATTGATTAAAAAGAAAACAAATTTCCCAAAAAAACAAAAACAAAAACTTTTGACATAAGATTTCATCTCTCCTCTCTCTCTCTCTCTCTCTCTATCTTCTTCATAGCTGCTTCCCACCCTTAAGGCAAATTGACGATTTCATGGGAGAGGCCGACCATTCAGTGGGTGAGATCACAGTTCGATGGATTCGACGATTTCTCGTCCCGAATTCCATCCACATCTGGTGACCTTCAAATGCCTCCCCTGCCGGAAAAAATGGCAAACGATGCGGACCTACAAATGGCGAGATTTGGAGGCAGCGGCGATGAAGATCGTTGCAAAACTGTTTGCCGTGGAGCCGTGACTCAAAGATTGAGGTGGCCGGTGAACTTGAATGATGGCCGGCGGGAGATGGTTTTCCAGGCTAGTAGAAGTGGTGATGAGAATATGAGAGAGTAGTGACATAGACAAAATAAAAAGAAAGAAGATTTTGTAACAATCCTCCACAAAAACTCAATAAATCTTCAAATTTTTCTTATTTGTTGTTGGTTCCCCAAAGATTTGCAGAGGGTTTTTTTAGGTTGAAAAATGATTTGCGGAGTTGTAACGATGGTTTTGGTTTTTAAAGAACATTTGTGGAAAACAAAAAAGAACAAATTTATCCACGGGAACATGAAAAGAAAAAAGTTTGGCTAGCATGCGGTTGTTTGCACGTGAACACGTGAACTTTTATGTAACTCCTTAATATTTTACCATTTGATTTAGTTTTAATGGCTTCAAAATTGAGTGCCTCCCAACATAGCTCTACTGCAATCTCCCCCATTAAAAATGAAGTAAAATGAAGATAACTTCAAGGATCTGTCTAGTAAAAAAGAAGAAAGAATGTTGTTTAGTTCTGAAAAAAAAAAAAAAAAAAAAAAACAAAAAGAAAAACAAAAACAAAACAAAAAAAGAAAAAAGGCCATTGGATAAAGAAGAGACACATCAACCATCAAATAACATACAAGGAGAAAGGAGTGTGTGATCTTGGAGAGAATCTGATGTCTGACATACTTCCAAAGAACCCTCCTTATTCTTTGAAATCTGAGATGAAAACAAAGCCAGAGGACCACCAAGTAGTATTGCCAAGTAGTTAATGTTGTCAAGTTACTATCCTTATTATAGTGGAATATAAATTGCAGTTGATCATTGTAATAACTAAATTTTTTATCAATACGATTTCTTGTAAAGAATTTCAAGTTGAACCATGAAGGTATTTATGTATATCCTGAATTGGATTTTTATTTAACTTTATAAGCTCTTATGACCTTATAAAACTCAATTATGAATTACTTAGTTAAGCAAATGACCTTTCTGGGTGAAAAAGGGAAAGAAAATCCATGATTTTATGTTGGTCAAAGTTTGACCAAGAAAGTCAAAGTTGACCAAAAAAGTCAAAGGTTGACTAAAAATGGTCAAAGGTTTGACTAAACAGATATATGAGGAGCAGTATGAGAAATATACTGCAAAAGCTGTAAGTATGGACAAGATGATTTAAATGAGAATTAAAACCACCATAGAAAAATCAAGCACATTAAATAGAATTAAATGGGCCAAAAAGTTTTAAGCAAAAAGAAAATTTTTTCGTACAGTCCATTTTTACACAGATAAATTTTGGACTGCATTGGAGCATAACAGTATTGTGTATTGGTGAGCACAATACTAGAAATATCTTTGCTGGCATTAAAATGGACTGTTTTTAAGAAGCAAAGGCAAACAAGCCTTAACTATTGCTTACATCATCAAAACCCCTAATTATGACATCATTTTGGAATTAAGAGAAATTGGAAAATCTTGGACCCTTCTAGAGCATGAGGTGGCTGGTCCTTGTGGGGCCAAATTAGAAATATTTTTGCTCCATGGACTTGTAAGAAAAAGGAGAACCAAAAAATAATTGCAAAAAGGGACACAATTTCACCTATAAATAGGCTTAAGGGGGGGCGGATTTGGCTCCAAAAAATGAGAAAAAGTAGCCAAATTCTTGCCAAATTCTCTCTCAAAAATCCGAAAATTTTAGGGTGAGCAAGAATCAAGAGAAATTTTGCAATCCAAGGGGAAAAGAGTTTGTGGGGGGGCGGTTTTTCTTCTACACCATCAAGGAGGGATTTTGGAAATTTTTATGTCTTTTTCTAGCCTTGAGGCCGACTGTATTAGGAAGGGGAAATGAGGAAATTTTTGGTTGGTTAGTGGCTAGCTTTGGTTCAAGCTAACATCAAGGAATCAACTCAATTTTTGGTGCCAATCTTGGAGGAGAAACCGGTTGGTGTAGCCAAGGTGGAAGGGAAATTTTTCAAGCCAAACCCTAACCCTAAAATTTGGGGCTGATCAAGGTAATCCTCCCTAAACCCCAAACTCTTTCCTTTGAGCTTTCAATTTGAAATTTAGGTGCATTTCAAGTTGAATTTGTAAGAGCATAAGCTCAAATTTTATTTTGTGCCCAAATTTAGAATTTAGAGTTTTGTGCTTGATCTAGAATTAGGGGTGGTTTGATTTTGATTGCATGCTTGCTTTAAATTTTGTGATTATGCATGTTAGATGCTTAATTTGTTGTATGTCCCTAAATGTGCTCAAATATGTGATTGGATGAAGTATGCTAGGTTGCTAGAATTATGAAGTAGAGTATGTTGTATGATTGATTATTAGAACCATGCAAACTTTGGTTGATCCAAAGTCAATTAAGGTTTGCATGGGGTTAATGGAGATTGTGTTTAAAGAAACCTTACATTAGAAAAACGTTGCTTGACTGTGTTTTAGGCTCCCGAGTGTTCGGTTGAGGTAGATTATGCGAATAGGACGTAAAGTTTACCTAAAACAAGTAAACTGCCAAATTCGGGTGACCATTGCCCAGTTTTCTTGAAACCTGGTTTTGAGGCCTTTAGAGGCCGAATTTGAGAAAACTTAAAACATGAAAGTTGTTTAGAACAGTTTTTCCTAGGGGGTAACTTGAACATTTTTCCAAAATGAGGCTCCAATGGCCTTCGTTTTCATGAAAACCCGAGATTGACGTGCCCAGACTTTATGCACTGCCAGTCGAGTTTCAAAAGGAAAAACGAAGGGGTTAGAGGCAGAACTGGGTTTTTCATAAAACATGAAAGTTCTAGTATTTTTCGAGATCTAAAACTTTGAGGAAGACAACATTTTCAAATTCAGCATGGATTTTAAAGTAAAATAGGGTTTCTAAAAACTGTGCAGGAAACAGTAAATTCCTGTACAGGATTTTCTAAAAATAATGCAAGAAAAATGATATTTCGTTCAAAAACTGTTAAATTGATTATGGGGACTGTTCCAAAGGTAATTTCAATGTTTTGAAGCTTTTTCAAATACCTTTTAAAGAAAGCCAAGTTTTTATAAGTTAAATAAAAAGGATTTTTACGAAAATAGGTCAAAAAAACACCAAGTTTTTATAAGCAGAACTATAGACCTGAATTTTCTTAAATTTGGGTAATATTAAGGATAACCAAAGTAAGATACCCGAATTATAGAACTGGGTCCAAAGCTCAAGGTTACCAATAGTCACCCACTAAGATCCAATATATGGGTTATGGACTAAGAATGTTAAGACATAGTCCAAGGTTTGGTTAATAATCTAACCTTAATTTTTATGGGCTTAGCTTACAAGGTTACCCAATGTAACCTAATAAGGTATGATTCTAGAATGACAATATTAAGCACCAGGGTTACTGGTAGTAACCCAATAAACTATCACATGATATGAAGGGGACATATAACTAGGATTATGTGCGGATATTGGTAAAGCTACCAATATCCTATAATGATCAAAGCTTCTTACCTATGTCCTTCAATGAAGCAGGAGTCAACCTGCACAGACACCCTAGGCGGGAACAGCCACATTTCGGACATAGCAATCAGGTAAATACAACTCCGCCTACAGCATAGGCTTTTGTTGATACTTACCCAAGTATGTTTGAGTGTATACTGTGATGTATATTGATGTGTGTTAGAATGCATGTTAGGATGTATGTTACGATGTTTAATAACTCAAGTTATGATGTTTGCTATGAAAGACTAAGTCATGATTAAGATTATGATATGTTTACAAATTATATACGTGTAACATCTCGAAGCATGTTCACAAACTTTTATGAGAGTAATGAGATCAAGAATGAAAAGATAAGTATGATGGCAAGCAAGTTTGTCTGTGACGTACCGACTCGTCCAAGGTCGGGTTGAACTGTGGATTGAGTTGGAAAAAGATTGGCCGTCCCAACCGCTCCATAGTTGCGCGCCCGGTACGGTCACTTATGTAAGGGGCCCATAAGTAAGATAAGTTAAGTTAAGATAAGAATTACGTTATGGAAGTATAAGAAAGTATAATGAAGCATAAATGGCTCATGCACGATTAAGTATGTTAAGTTAGAATAATTTTATGAGATGTATGCTATGTTTGGTTGTGTCGCGGATAATTGTGTTGTACTTGCTGAGCGAAAGCTCACGTCTTACGTCTATGCTATAGGTAAGCAACCTATGAGTAACAATTGATGCAAGATGGCGGAGCGTGGCGGAGCGACTGTGAAATGTGGGAATGTAACCGCTACGCGTTTTGTTTTATTAATATTTTATTTAACGTTAGAACATCGTTATTTACTTATCATGTATACGCTCGATAAACATCTTTGTTTTAATTATTTCTTATACGTTAGTATGTTTGTGAAAAAAAAAAATTTCCGCTAAATTATGCTAAGAAAATAAGTACATTATGTATGCGTGTATATATGGTAACGACCTGTGCTAGGCGGGTCGTTACAATCATCAATATCCTGATTTGAGTTATAAAAAAAAAAAACAATAATGGGTTATTATTAGAATAAAAAATATAATAAACAAGTATCCAAATATATATTATGCAAAAAAAAAAAAAAAAAAAAAAAGTTCTCCGATACATCCTATAATATGTCAAGACATCAAATGTAAGAATTGACTGAGATTGTAGAATAGGGCAGTAAAATAAGTAAAAATAAAAGAATCTTCACCGAAAAGCTAACATTTTGGCCGAGAATAACACATAAGGTCCTCAATTTGGAGAGAGGGGCCGAGGGAGCAACATATGCCGAAGCATTCCTAGATGACGATGCTTCAGACATGCTTGGATTTTGACGTTCTTATGTAGTCTTTTGGAATGGCTTCCACGTAGTATTATTAAGCACTAATAGTTATTCTATGCATGAGAATAGAGGCATGGAAGTCAGATTGGGGTGATCCTCGTTTATTTTATCTTCTGAATTTTCAAAATCGTTCAAACTGCTACACCTTCCTCATGTATAGAAAACCGTTCAAAATGCCCCCTCCATCTAGTTCCGTTTATATGCATTAAGAATTTAACATCAACTTTTTGGTCAAATGAAAATGATATTATCTAACTTTTTGATAGATAAAATTGAAAGATTACTTTTTTCATTTTGGGAACTTAGTGGATAAGTCTTGATGTCAGATAAGATTTTTGTTGAATTACTTTTTTGTAGAAAGCCTATTAGGATAAGTTTCCTGCGTAGTAAAAATTAGTTCTTATTAACTTTTTGACAGTATAGGACTTTGAGAATTGTTTTAGTGGGAGATTAAGGAAAAATACTGTTATGTCAAGTCAACAGTTTAGAGAATTATCTGTTGAAGATAATATCAAAGAATTATCTTCAATTCTCTTAAATTAGAAAAATATGAAATTTTAGATCCAATTGTTGGGGATTAATTAGTACATTGACCACTGAATTGGATTTAACCAAATGTTTTCATCTTATCTCTTCTTCCACACGCCTAAAAAGCCTATAATGTAATTAAAAACCCTAGGTTATAGAGGTGATATAAATCTTAATCAATCAAGATTAAGCTTGCTTAATTATACTAAGTGTCATTAAGGGAGTGTTTGGTGAATGAGTTTAGTTTAAGATTTTTTAGTTCTTAATAGTAATTTTTCAGAAAAGACAAAAAACTTTTTTAGAAAAGATAAAAAAATTTTTCAAAAAAAGATAAAAATTATGATAAAAAAATATAATTTAATTTAAAATAAACTTTAAAACAAACACTCCCTAAGCTTTGCCCATAAATAGGCATCACCCCCCACTCATTTTTTTTCTCACACCTCAAAAATTTCACTCTCTCGTCTCTCTAGAGTTTCTCTAGAAGTTCTCCTTTTGGAAAAATGGAAGAGCAAAGTGAAATATTGGATAATTGGAAGAGTAAAAAGAAGGGTGGAGTGTTGTTTAGATGAGACTTGAGATCAGGAGAAAATTATTGAGAGGAGGAGTGGAGCAATTAATTATTGACGTTCACCAAGACCCAATAAATCTGAAAAAGTACGCAAGTGTAGACCCTTTCACATGAAGCAGATGGATGACAGCTATGCAGTAGGACAAGGTATGGGGTCCACTTCCACATATTGACATATAACCTGGTTAAAAACACTGTAGTTTGATGTGCCACCACGTGAGTACTTGATAAATATTCAACAGTTTTAGTTCGTATGGAAGATCAAACCTACTTATTGTTTACAAGAAAGAACCGAATAAAAGAGCTCGTTTCGAAGATGGGTTGAAGTTGGATATATATTTATATATATATATATTAAAAATATATAATGTAAATTAAAAATGAACTGTGAAATATAAATAATGTAAAATACTGAAATGCGTTCGTATTAGTTGATAATATGGATCTTAGTTTGTTTTCGTCATAATTGTGAGTGTTTCGCAAGAAGTATAAACTCATTTTGACTTGAAATAAGAAAGTTATTGATTTCTTGAATTTCATGAAAATGAAAGAGATGAAAGAAAAGAGAGAGAGAGAAATTTGTATTGTAGATAATTTGCGTAGTAATCGACCTTAAAAAACAAAGGTTGGAGTTGGTCTTCCAAATTCGGGCCTTTTGAGGAAATATTTCAATTTACAGATCTAATTTCAAGTGTACATATTTAAGAAAAATGTGATTTCCATGATGGCAAAATGCAAAAAATAATTGGGGATGACATCTTTTTTTAATCTATTTTTCCGTTCTCTCGAATCTCATAAAATTCTCATATTAGGATAGTTTTCCGGTGGAAATTTGAATGATGCAGAAGATTGATACTCTCTATTTTATAACTAGTTAAAAATATGTGCTTTGTATGAGTAGATGTTTTATTATAGCATTTTCAGTATTTTAATTTTATAAAAGTTATTTTGAACTAAATGAGATATTAGATTTGAAATTAAAAAAAATAAAAAGGGCTTGGCTGCTTTTTTTTTTTTTTTTTTAATATCATGAGTGCATTAAATTTTAAAAACATTGGGGTATATTTTTTTTATCTTAGAATAAATAATGACTCTTAAAAAAAATCACTACAACATATAAAATAACTTAACTTAAAATTTAAATAGTAAATTGTGATAGAGTAAATGGTAAACAAACTCTTGTAGTTATTATTATTTTATATAGTACAATATATTTATCTTTATCTTTATTATATTAATTTATACATATACTAACTGTATTAAAAAAAAATATTTTTTACAATATCTTTTTCATTTAACATGTGACATTTTTCTTCTTCTTTTTTTCTTTTTCAAAAATGCTTTATAGCCCAAACGGGTGAATATTACTACCCACGTGGTCCAGTGGGTCCCACACAATTTATTTATTAATTTTGAGAAAACAAAGGGGTCTTCTACCTTAGAGACTTTATACCCAGCCGATAGAGAGAGAAATAAGTTATGGTCAAACCCTTGCACCACAGTCCACAAAGAGAGAAAACAAATCTATAGAATTGAAAGTTGAAGAAGGAGAGAGAGACAAGAACCCAAAATCAAGTTCATTTGTTTTTTTTTTTTTTTTAATGGAGAAAATGGGTCTCCTTTAGCTTCTTGCTGTAGTCATGAAGCTCTCGTCCTCTATAAAGAGAGAGAAGGCATGGCATGTTACAAATGGGGATGATTGTTGTATAGGTCTTTTGAGAGGTACTATCAATAGAGTCTTATGCTCCGTTTGATAAAACATCTTAAACTCAAATTTTTCATTTCAGTTTTTGTCTTTTTTTGAAAAATCAACAAAAATTATAACTAGTTTTTAAAAAGACAACCAACTCAAACTTAAAAATTTTAACTTAAACCGTTTCACCAAACAGAGCCTTAAGTTTTTGGGCATCAAAACTAAATCAAATGGTGAAACATCATGGAATTATGTAAAAGTTCACATGTAGACAACTGTAGATTAGTCAAACTTTGTTCTCTCTCTCTCTCTGTTTTTTTTTTTTTTTAATGGTTGATGCAATCTGTAAAACTCACATTTTATTTTTTGTGCTCAAATTCATCTCAAACATTTTTGTTTTTACAGATTCAAAATTTGTTTGTATGTATACAAAATTCTAAGCTTCTCTTTCTCTGAATAAAACTTTTATCTGAAGATGTTCGTTGCAAATTTAAATTTCAAAAATCTCAATCATTGACTAAAAAGAAAATAAATTTCCCAAAAAAAAAAAAAAACAAACTTTTGATAGAAGATTTTATCTCTCTCTCTCTCTCTCTTAAAAGGAAAATAAATTTCCCAAAAAAAAAACTTTTGCCAAAAGATTTCATCTCTCTCTCTCTCTCTCTCTCGAAGGTAGATCGACGGTTTCGTGGGCGAGGTCAGCAATTCAGTGGATGAGATCACAGTTTGAGGCAGATCAACGATTGCATAGGTGAGGTCGGCAATTCAGTGGGTGAGATTACAGTTCGATAGATTCGATGATTTCTCTTTCGGAATTTCATCATTTCTCGTCCCAAATTCCATTCTCGTCTGGTGACCTTCAAACGTCTCCCCTGCTGGAAAAAATGGCAAATGACGGGGACCTTCAAATGGCAAGGTCTAGTGGCAGCAGCAGTGAAGTTCGTCGCAAACCTATTTGTTGTAAAGTCGTGATTCAAAGACTGAGGTGGCTGGTGATGGTGCATGTTGAACGATGGCCGACGGGAGAAGGTTTTCTGGGCCAGTAGAAGTGGATGAGAGTATGAGAGAGTAAAGAAGTAGAGAAAATAAAAAGAAAGAAGATTTTGTAACAATCCTTCATAAAAACTCAATAAATCTTCAAAAATTTCTTGTTTGTTGTTTGTTCCCCAAAGATTTGCATATGTTTTTTTTTGGGTTGAAAAACGATTTGCAGAGTTGTAATGATGGTTTTGGTTTTTAAAGAACATTTGTAGAAAACAAAAAAGAACAAAATTTGTGTGCATGGGAGCATGAAGAGAAAAAAG
>JAFMPE010129121.1:0-10312 GCA_024759925.1 Ficus religiosa
CCTAGAAATAAAATAAGTAAATATAAATATTATAAAATAATTTTAAATCGATTATTTATTTATTTATTTATTTTTACTCTAACGTTTTGGGTCAGTTAAGCGATGAAGCTTTGTTAATTTAATCCCCCTCTAATTCGATCTTTGTTCCTTTTTATTTCCCACTTTATGTCGAGGAAGAGACAAACAGAGAAGAGAGGGAGAAGAGAGAAACAGGAGGAGCGTCATCGATGGCGGCGGAGTCGGGAAGGCGATGCCACTACGAGGTTCTTGGTCTCCCGCGAGAATGCACCGCCGACGAGATCCGGTCGGCGTACAGGAAGCTCGCTCTCCAGCTCCACCCGGACAAGCTCGTCCAATCCGGCCTCTCCCAGTCGGAAGCCACCGCTAAGTTCCAGGAGCTCGCCCAGGCCTACGAGGTCCTCTCCGACCCCAAGGAACGTGCCTGGTACGACTCCCACCGCTCTCAGATCCTCTTCGCCGATCGCAACTCCGGAGACTCCGTTCCCGACTCCGTCATCCCCAACCTCTTCTCCTTCTTCTCCAACACCGTTTTCTCCGGCTACTCCGACTCCAAGAAGGGATTCTACCGCGTTTACTCCGATGTCTTCAACAAGATTTACGCCAACGAGATTAATTTCGCGAGGAAGCTAGGGTTAGGGGTTGACTCCGTCAGGGAAGCTCCGGCGATGGGGAATTTGGAGAGTCCGTATGCTCAGGTTACGGCGTTTTACGGCTATTGGCTAGGGTTTTCGACGGTGATGGATTTCTGCTGGGTTGACCAGTACGACGCCATGGCTGGCGTGAACCGGAAGTCGAGGAGGGTTATGGAGGAGGAGAACAAGAAGGTGAGGAAGAAGGCGAGACGGGAGTACAACGAGACGGTTCGAGGATTGGCGGAGTTTGTGAAGAAGAGGGACAAGAGAGTGATTGACATGGCGGTGAAGAGGAATTTGGAGATGGAGAAGAGGAAGCAGGAGGAGAGGGAGAGGAAGAAGAGGATGGAGAGGGAGAGGTTGGAGCGGGCGATGGCGTACGAGGAGCCGGAGTGGTCGAGAGCCGCCGAGGAGGATGAAGAGGAGGAGAATTGGGTTGAGGAAGTGGATGAGAAGAAGAATGGCAAGGAATTGTATTGCGTGGTGTGTGGGAAGAAGTTTAAGAGCGAGAAGCAATGGAAGAACCACGAGCAGTCGAAGAAGCACCGCGAGAAGGTCACGGAGTTTAGGGAGTCGATTGGGGATGATGAGTTTGAAGACGATTTGGTAGGAGAGGGACAAGTGGGCGATGATAGGGTTGAGGAATTGGGGGAGAAGATGAGAGACGGGGTTCGGATTAGCGAAGATGAAGAGGTTGAATTGAGCAATGGGGATGATGATGAGTTTGGTGGAGTCGGTGCGTCGAATGGGATGAATGAGGATGGCGAGAAAGCTGGTTCGGACGCTGAAGAAGATGACAACGAGAATGGTGAAAACGGCGGTCATGGTGATGAAGACAATGTTGTTGATGAAATTTGTGTTCTTGAAGCAATGTTGGGTAGACGCAAGAACAGGAAAAAGCACGGTTCTTTGAGGCATGAAACTAATGTAACTTCGACCAATGTTCGTGTCGAGAGTGATGACGATGAGTTTATGGACTACAATAAACGGAAGACCACAAGGCGGAATCGTAGAGCAGCAAGAAAAGAGACGAGCGGAAAGAATGGAGAGGAGGCTGTGAAAGATGAGAGGAATGGTGCTAGTACTAGTGAGCAGAACAAGGAAAGTAACGAAGATGAGAATTTGCACTGCCCGGAGGAGTCACCAGTCGCGGAGAATGGAAGCAATGGCAAAGAAGATGATCCGTTGGCAGGTAAAAAGAAGGGTTCAAACCAAAATGTTGACAAAAAGGGCAATAATGCAAAGAATGATGCAAATGCCAAATCCAGGAACTCATCCAAAGGAAAGAAATCTAAGGTAAAATAACAGGAATTTGGCTGCTCATAATTGAAGTTCTTTGCTTTATAATCTGTGATGATGTTTTGATTCATGTGAAATCAGGCTACATCGAAGAATTCGGGCAATACTTGCGAGAAATGCGGTGAAGAGTTTGATTCAAAGTAAGAAATTTCTCCTTGTTTCCTTTTGCTTTCAAGCTCTTGATTTTTCCTCTTCCACATATAGATTTTCTGATTACTTGAATTTAATCTGTTTTCTTATTGCAGGAATAAATTGCATAAGCATCTGACTGACAGTGGACACGCTTCACTAAAATACCGATGAAAACAGAACACACACTCTGCGAGTGTTACAAAGATGAGCATCTATTTTTTGGTTCGAATTACTCCTGCCTTTTTTTTTTTCTTTTTTCAATCTGGGAATTATAAATTATAAGATTAGTTAGGTATTGAGATGGGGAGAAGAGTTATACTGTGTAATTTTTATGATTGAGCTCAAACAATTACATTTTACAATTAATTTCATTCTTTCCAATTCTGATTGGATTTACTACAACAAATTTTATTTTGTCCTATTTTTCGGTTTAACCTTCTAGCTTGATAGTTATGAGAAATGTGTTTGATTTCCTGAATTCACTCGTCTTGTAATTTTTTTTTAATTATTATAAATATGCTTAGTACTAATCAAAACACAAATCCCAGAATAATAGCAATTCAGATCCAAATTTGACGTCTCTTTATCAACACACTGGTTTTCCTAGATATCTAAAAAACGTCCTAAAGCAATGCAATTCCCATAAAAGGCTCTGCTATCAGAACCAAGAAGCATTGTTCACAGGAATTGAAATAAACTAAAATATACAAAGGATAAATTAATTTGCAATCACAGTGGTTTGGTAGAGGCCTCTTGTATGTAAGCCATGGCCTCATCTTCCGAAAGCTGTTTCCCTTCTACCAGACCTCTTACCAATGTTTTGGCATATCGCTCAGACGGAGCTCGCAAGGGAAGCTTTCCGGATTTAAAGCCCTCAATTTCGGAAAGCCCACACCTGCCAGTGAACAACTGACTCCATGAAAGAAGAGAATGAAAGAGGTAAAAAGTAATTTGACTACCTTTAAGTAACATGAACCGATAGATACTGTTAGATACTGTTGTTTTAATCATTAAAACTTCACCATTTGATCGATAATTGAAAGCAATTCTATATAATGTGAAGACTTGACCAGAGCTTTAAAAAGTTGGAGACCGTTTTGGAACAATAATTTCATATGGAATTTTGTTACTCAATTCCACAACTCCTATATCTACATCTTATTTTTTTCCCTCTCAAATTTCCAAAAGATTTAAACTTAAAATGCCCATAACTTTCGTAGTTGAAATGAAATAATATCTTTTTTTTTTTAAATCATATATAATGATAAGAACCAAACAAGATCCTTGTTGGGTATTTCTTTCCTAACACATTTCAAAGTTTTAAATTATTTTCTAATCACAGTTCAGTTCTAATTCACATTTTAATTCTAATCTATAAAATTCCAATTTAAACTCAAATCATTATTTCAAAGAGACATTTTTACCACTAGTATAAAAAAACAGTTCGTACCGTAAATTTTGCCATGTAATAAATATAATGTTATGTACTAGAAAAAACCAAACCTGGAGTGGTTATTTGTTGAAACACTTACGTCATTGTGAGGATGGGTATATCTTGCTCCTTTCCCAAGTAAACAACATTACGGTACCAACCCCTCTGCATGAAACGAACAATTCAATTTAAACTAAAACATTTCTACTCTACTGTTGTGAACTAGATCTATCTAAATAGCCAAATAAAGGAAAAATGCATTGTGGATAGAGATGATATTTTTACCCATGGGTGCGGGTACCCACCTCTCATGGGGTGGGTATGGGAGATAGTATATAGGTGCAAATACGGATACGAAAGTTAAGATTAATTACCCGCACGGATGCGGGACAGGATGGAGGAAGCTCCCCCATACCTGCACCCTCACATATTTCCCTTATAATAAAAGAAGAATAATTAAATTAGTGTTTTAATGTTTTTTTTTTCTTTATGAATTTATGAAATTTGGATTTGTTTTTTATATTTTAGTTGCATTTTCAATTATCATTATGTTTTTAAAATTTATAAAAAATTTTAATAGTAGTTATTTTAATTTTTTTTTTTAATAATTCTTAATAGGTGAATGGTTAGGGTATGGATATAGCACTCTTAGTGGGTATTACCCATTCGCGCACCCGAATTAAATTAGGCAAGCATGGGGGGTAAAAAGGGAGGCAGGTATGGGGGCGGGAGAGGCATACCAGTACCCATTTCATCCCATTGCCATCCCTAATTGTAAACGGATTCATGCATCTATATACGTACAACTATACCTATAGATATATATGATTTCCTAATATAGATACTATTGGCATTAACTCTATGTCTATTTGGTGGGCATCCATAAGTGGAAAATATGATTTATCTAGCAAAGAAATTGCCGAGTGATAGATAGCTCCAGCCTTGAAAACCGGTTTAGTTTGAAACGAAGGAATACCGAGGGTTTGGATCGCTCGGTCCTAAAACAAAAGAATGCATCAGAAATATGAAATACCTCCAAGTTCACCTCCAGAGAATTCGACTCTCCGCTTGTTAACGAGTCTATAGCAGTCAAATCAAACAAAGGAGAACCGATCGCAGCGCTTTGAGCATTCTCCTGAAGTAGAATATCGTTGAACTGCTCGAGTCTAAGAAAATGAGATTTAAGAACAAATAAGCAAGATGATGGGTCCTGGGATATGATACATTATCTGCAAAAGGATATTAGGGCAACCAAAAAAGGGAGCTACAAAAGATGACATACGTAATTCTGTACAGGCATAAGTTAACTTTTTCTTGGCTGTTGCTTTCGGGATTGAGAAAGGCCACCCCTCCAGCACCCCATGTTTGTGTAAACTCACGGCCAAAGAATAACCGATGAGGGACAGACTTCCACGTAACCTCCTTTGGCAGTGTTTTATCTTCTGCTCCAGAACATGGCTTTTGCATCCCTTCGACCTGAGAGTCATTTCGAAGAAGTCAACAAGATGCAAGCAGTTAATGTAGAAAAGGGCAATAAAAATGCATGAATATCAATTGGCAAACAAATGAAGGAATATGATTAATCATTTGTTCGCATTTTTAACTCAAAGTCTCAAAGAAAATACCTGTCCCCCTTGAATATAGCACAAGAATCTCTGTTGCCACATGTTCGATCCAAAAGAGGCATACCAGACATCAACTTTTGAAAGCTCCAACCTCCAGTTACTAGTATTGCTTTCCACTTGACCTGCAAAAAGTTCAGATGTCATCTTGCTGGTAGCAGAAAACCTAATGATATTCTAAAATAAGCACCGTCATGTTGTCAAATTTTGCTCTATAATAAATATATACCTTCATTAACTTTCAACTTCGAAAGTGGTTCTATAACATCCTGAAGAATCTCTTCAAAATTTTGTGCTGCGCAATTTCGACATATATCCTCCAAATCGGAATCGAAGCTTGACATTGGAACATACTGGAATGGAGAGATCAACAATCTCATTCTTAGCAGAGTACATGACATTTAAGCTTTTAGAGAAGTAAATGAATGTTCGTTGTCAAAATAATTAAGAAAAAGGAGAAAATGAAATAAAAATAAGTTAAGCAAAGGATAAAAAAAGTGGGACTAATATGACTTTGACCTTAAGCCCAAGGCACCTGGACTAGTTGATATTTACATGTAATATTTTATGTTTCTTTCAAACTACAACTTATGCTTTGATTTGAATCTTCCGCATTAATCTTTGCAAAGTACACGCATCAAAGTTTCAATATAATTTTAGTGATTCCTGAACATGACAACTCAAAAAAATAGTTATAGAACACCAAGAAAACTCCCGGAAGACACTCGAGTAATGGTAAAGGAAAATTCTATGTTTGGAGTCCAGAAATAATTTATCTTGCCAACTAAAAAACTCATAATCTTCAAGGAAAAAAAAAAAAAGAACTCATAATCTGACAACTAAGAAAAATTTCGACATGCTCAACAAGTTAAAAGGCAACTGCTTCCGGATTCAAGTGGTCAGAAGTCAGAATATCGTGTATAGATCTCTGACTGAAAAGAGAGAGAAAAGAAGCTACCAGACTTGTGAGTGCTTTTTGATTTAGTAATGTCTCCGGCAGTTCCTCCGCAAGTGTTGGCCAGAAAGCACTTAATTCCTTACGGACCTGCATAGTGGATCACATGTGCACATAGTAAAATCAAAAAACTGCTTGATATTTGATGTAGGGATGATGTGCCACATCGACTGTCGTCAACGTTTAGAACCTGAGCCTTATATGTAGGTGGCCACTACCTCCTATCAACCTAGGTTTTTGAGAGTGTATGCTACCTACATCAATATAGATTTAAAACAGACCAGCTTAAGAAAAATAAAGTAATCCCTATCTCCACCACTACCTCCTATCAACCTAGGGTTTTGAGAGTGTATGCTACCTACATCAATTTAGATTTAAAACAGACCAGCTTAAGAAAAATAAAGTAATCCCTAACTCCACATCCCCTCCTTCCCAAAATAAGAAATAAAATAAGGGACTTCCGAATGTTAATTTACCGCCTGTAAAACATGCCATGTCGATTCATGTGGATATGCCTCTGAAGATCCAAGAATTGGTTTATCTTCTAGCAGAACTTGAACACAAGCAAGCATTGAATTTGCTATAGACTCGAGATTGTACCCTCCTTCTAAAGCTAGTACAATTTTCCCATGGGCAAAATTCATCAACTGAAGAAGCCCAAAAAAAAAAAAAGAAAAAATGATAATGAATGATCATGAACATCACTTCAAACGATAAATAAAACCCAGTCTTACATATTTAAAAGAAAAAAAGAAAAAAAAAAAGAAAAAAGAAAAAGGAAAATATGTCAGCTGCAATCTACATGGGCACTAGGTTTAGAGAGTGGCATACAGAATGCAACATATCGTCATTAAATGATAAAAGTTATGTTCTATCAAAAGATTTTAACAATCTAGTGACAAAATTAGAAAACTGGACATTCAAAAACTAAAATGGCACTAGGTTTAAAGATTGGTTAACCTAAGATTGCAACATATCATCAATCACAATAAAGGTTACATCGTAATGAAAGAACATAACGAAGATGAGATAATAATTTGATAAATGTGTAACCTTCTTAAGCATAACTGAGTATCCATATGGTGTGACACAACAACCTCCAAGGGGATCACCAATAGCTGTTCCAACATTGAAAAAGGCAACGAATCAATAAAATTATCAAAATGTGCTTATCATTACACATCACAAAGGCTGATAGTGATGAAGAAAATAGGACATAAAGAAAAAAGAAAACCTTAATTTAAGCATATTGGACATGATAAAAAACTAGATCCATAGAATGTTGAAAGAAATAAAAAGTCAAAAATAATAATAAAAAAACTATAAGCAAACTCTATAACATAAAAGGTTGACTGACCAACCTGCATCGAATCCAGCAGATACAATAATGAGATCAGGGTTAAATTCCTTGGCAACAGGAAGCAAAATATGGTCCCATGCTGCAAAATAATCAGCATCCCCACACCGGCCCTTCTCCCAAGGGACATTTATGTTATATCCTGCACCCGGTCCTTCACCAACCATCTTATAAAACCCATCATCATTAGCCGGATAAAAACTCCCAGACTCGTGCCTACAGAAAATAGCGAGCTCCACATGAACACAGCTGGGATCCAGTGATTTTATGTGACAAATGGGTAATTAAGTTTCAAAGTAAATTTTGTTGAAGGAAATACTGCAAGCTGCTATTATATCATTTGGTCTCATTCCTTGCTAAGCACAAAGAACACCTGATTGCAACTCCCATATAATTAACACTTTCACAAGAAGACCACAGTTAATTTGTGGATGCAACTATACATTAATGGCTCAGATGTATGGAAATGTTGGTTATCTGGCAATTTGAAACATACCTATGAACAGAGAAAAATAAAACATGAGGATCGTCCCAGAACATCTTTTGAGTAGCATTACCATGATGGACATCCCAATCGACAATCAAAATTCTCTTGATACCCAGTTCTGGCTGTCAAATAAGACAGGTGGTAGAAAGAAAATAACCAAAAAAGACCAAACAAAAAGACAACTTACTGAAATCGGCAAATCCATAGATATAACTGACTTAGTACAAAAAAGACGGTTCTCACTTTTTCATTCAGTAGGAAACTTGCTGCAACACCCACATTGTTGAACAGACAAAACCCCATTGGTTCATCACGTTCAGCATGATGCCCTGGAGGTCTGACAATAGCAACAGCAGAATCCAGTTCTCCTTTGGCAACTTTTTCAGTAACCTATACCCAAAAACATCAACAATAAGCCTTTCTAATTGATGCGTACAGTAAATGTGCTTTTGAAAATACGAAAGTAGTTTCATGTGTATAAAGTTCTAAAAACTTGCAACTCCACGGGCCTAATACAGAATTTCAAGTATAAAGAGAAATAAGATGAATGGATGGTTGATTTCCAAAAAGTTGGCAATAAAAAATCAAGAAAATAAGAACTAGAATTTGATATTTTCAAATAATCATCAACGTTAGACATGTTTTAGGAAATCTGCATGCGCACACAATTAAGTGTTTACATAAGGGGGAAAAAAAAGGTTTTCTTCTGAACATACATTTGCCAGAATATAGGATTATGCTAAAACAAAATAAATCGAATAGTTGAAATTAAGAAGTGCTCAAAAGGTTCAGGAATATCAATAAAGCACTCTTGAAAAGCAAGAAAATGTTAAAACTACTCAAAATTCAAACACCCATAAAATAAAATTAAAATCACATACCTCCATTACAGATCCCGCAGCGAGATAAGCAGATTCAGACGATCCCTCGTTGAAATATATGGAGTTAAATTTTGATGCAGTCCTGTCTCTTCGTGAATCAAACTGTTTTGAACTTATATTTTTTATTAACTTCACATGATTTTTGGAGTGAACTAGCAGAATATGCTTATCTTCTGCCTCTTTGGCATCCAAAAGAACACACCTGAAAAGAGGATAAACAGCCAAAATTCAAAAACGGAATAAAATCCAAATGAAAACGAAGAAGAACATCCTTCGAGAATACGAAAATGATTCACACACATGAAATTTACAAACAAATAATCACGAAAACAGGATAGAAAATTTCCTATTTTCGCTCGATTCAATTCAACTTCCAGTGATCCTATTGATTACGACCAAAATTCGAATCGGAAGAAAATCCAAATGAAAACGAAGAAGAGCATTCTTTGAAAACATAAGAATTATAACTCCTTATCCCGCTTAGAATTTCCAAACAAATAGCCACGAAAAAGGCTTTAGAATTTCCAAATCCCGCTCAATTGAGATAGAAATTATATTGATCCTATAGAAAATCAGCAAAGCAAAACACAAATGGACAAATGGACACACAGCTGAGCAAACTGAGCTTAAACGACCCTTTTTCCCAACAATTTTCCAGGAATCCAAACAGCAAGAAGTCAACGCAGAAGTTGGAAATTGAGTTACCTTTGAGGAACACCAGCGCTGTGAAGCTTCTTCCAAATGGCTCTGATGCGATTAGGGTTTTCAGGATGATATTCATTGTCGGGCGTGTGATGCTTACACATCTTTTCGTCGTATAAGAGTCCGACTCGCCTCTGTTCATTCTTCTTGCTCTCACTCTCGCTCCTCTGCTCCGCCATTATCGACCCTTCTCTCTCTTCTGTGACAGCAAGAGGAGAGAGAGAGAGAGTGAAGAACGGAAGTCAGTCACCACAAAAATGGCGACCCCAATTTCAAAAAAAAAAAAAAACGGAATCTAAAAAATGTATTTCGGAATCCAAAATATAACTTTTTTTTTTTTTTTTTAAGTATGACGGGTTTGGTGGTCTTTTGCTTTCGTCATTTCCCTCGCTTTCTTCGCTTTCTTCGTTAGAAATTTCTTTTTTACTTTTCTTCGCTTTTTTTTTTTTTTTTTTTACACTTTTGGGTGGAAATTCGAATTTTGAATCTAAAAAAAGAGAATTAATAAATAGGTGCTGCTCAATGAAAATAGCTAATTGTATCTTGGACACGTGGCAAATGTTGATTGGAGACTTCAAACCCTTTTCCCTTCCAATCCCAGAAACTGGGGAATTATCCGGCCAAGTTTGCTAATCCCATAAATGGGACCATTTTTTTCCGTAAATGGATAAATTATTTAAAGTTTTACACCAAACACGTGATTAGGATTAGAATCAGGATTAGAGTTTCTTCGTTGAAATCACGCATTCACTTATTATTTTATTATAATATAATAGATGTATTTTAATATGA
>JAFMPE010129133.1:12471-22783 GCA_024759925.1 Ficus religiosa
CGGGGTATCGACAAACGATACCTCATCAAAGCCTTCAAGAACTTTTGTGGTCTCCCTAAGTAAAGCGTACAATTCATTGATATCTCCTTCATAAGCAGCCTTCCTCAACCTCTTGTCCATGCTAATTTGATCCTACTAACACTGCAAGATTGATTCAAATACATGAATATAGATTAGTTATATCTATTAATAATGAGGAATATATATTATTAAAAACTTGAAAATCTGCCACACAAGCAGACAAAAAAAAAATAAAATAAAATAAATAACGATTAAAAACTATTAATAGTATTCAAACTAGAGCCTTCTTCTTACAAGTTTGAAGTATTCAAACTAGAAACCTATATATTGGTCATGACATGAAAGAACTTATAGTGAACCAGGAAAATTCCACATTTTTAAATGCAATACATTTATATCTATATATATACAAGCACACAAGTTTATAAAAAATGGCTCAAATATGTATATGCTTCCAGAATCTCAATACAAGCAGTTTCCTGCAAACTTCGTTGCAACTTAACAGCAGATTCAAGGTGTAATTTTTGTTGAAATTGCAACTAAGAAGTCAAGGTCTAGAAGTAATTGATTGAATTGACTAATATATGGAGTCTGAATGGTAAAACTTTCCAAAAATTACTCTTGACTTTCTATTCTAAAATTTGGAAATGTTTGAATGACATGTCACACAAACTTTCTGTTACTTTAAAAGTATGACTCCCAAAAAAAAAAAAAAAACTATTATAAATAGACTTTAAGACTTATATGAGAGTTTTAAGTTAAACATTATTATAAACTTAATTTTAATATTTTTATCACGAATTAAAAAATTTTAAAATTATTTTAACTTCATAAAATTTTTTGAAAATATTATTTTCAATCACTTATTAAAAAATTATACCTTTTATTTTTTATTTTTACTGACTACAAATAAAAGTTTTGTCAAACCATCAAATGCGAAGAAAGAGACACTCCCTGAAGGGGTAAATAAGTTGCCTCTTTTGACAAATCAGATAACGAATACTTTGCCGTTTTTCCAAGTCATGTGCCATCTAGTCATTTCGGCGTCTCGTCGGACTTAAATTTAACGTTGTTAAATGTCAAGGGTCTTTTATTTCACACCTTTTTCCCCATTCGAAATGAAGATTCCTGGTCGTCGCAGTTCACAACGTAAGGGTACAAATATAGACTAACAAGCATTGGTCAAGTCAGGGGCCGTTTTAATTACCAAAGAAAAAAAAAAAAAATTCAAGAGTCATTTTTGTAATAGTCATCAATCTGTATAATAAAAAAGATAAATTGTGCAATCCGCTTGGGAATTGATGCATGGAATCGTTCATATGTAAAGAGATTACGCTCCTAATGATATGAGGACTTCTAGGGTTAAGCCTAAGAGCGAAACCGTATAGACACAAGATTCAAAGCGGATAATATTATACCAAAAAAAAGCATGAGTCATTACAAATTATATTATAGCTTATACCCAATTAGAAGCGTGGCCAACAATAAGTTCTTAAAAGAAGAGGTGATTGTGATAGTCATCAATTGGTACAAGAAAAATAATAAGTTGTATAGTCCTGCATCGATTGAGAACGGATATATGTGATGATCTATATGTAAAGGAGAGACCACCTCTTAATAATATGAGGTCTTTTAAGGTTGAGTCCAGGAGCAAAACTGTACAAGTATAGAATCTTAAGCAAACAATATGATACTAAAGTAAAGCACGGATTGTTATAATTTTAATCAATAGATTGTTACTGAGTACCATTAAAAAAAAAAAAAACTATAATATTCCCACATTTCCAATTCCGTTCAAAATTTGGACAGAATTGCATGAAGACAAATATATTTATTTTTTAGTTAACAATGTCAAAAAGTTAGAGCATATAAAGCCAAGACACAAGCCATTTTTTAGACAGACGGAGGATTTTAATTTTATTATGATAAAACAGTTTTTAATACTAGAGGGACATCGACAACGTAACGGAATTTAGAGCGTCATAATTTCTATTATTGAATCATGTATACATATTTTGACAATTAGAAGAGGAATAACAAACGCATTTTAAAACTCTCTTAAGAACATGTCATGCTGTGTAATTTGTATAATATAAAATTTGGTATTGGCAATCTTAAATTGATATATGAGAAAATAAGAAACTAAGTAATGTGTTATCAATCGATACCGAGCAACTAGTTTTGATTTTGGATAATATTAGTTTAGTGCTTGAAAATATGTCAAATTAGGCCCTTCAAGTTGGCAAACCTTAGGATTTTTTTTTTTTTTAAGTTACTTTGTTTTACTTCTATATCAAGCACTTGATTTTTAATTCCAATCCTATTAATCTATTAACTCGATCTCTTCCTTATTTTAGCTTTATTTTAATAACGTTGTAAATTAAGAAAATAACCAATTTTCCTCAGACTTTTTTTAGTGTTTAATATGGAAGAATTTGAACTGCCGACCAAAACAATATGAAAAATAATTCTAAAGAAAAAAACATTACAACGTTGTTTAATTTTGAGCACTTTATAAAGAAAGCTAAGCTAACAGATTTCTTTTAGTTTTCCTTATGATGAAGTAGGTAATGGTATTGCGTTGATGTCATAGTCATTAGTCTTTGCAAGAAAAATGGTAAGTTATGCAGTCTCACATTGGTTGAGAATAGATATATATGATAGTTCATAGGTAAAGGGATCACGTATTTATAGTATGAGGCCATTTGGGATTGAGCCCAAGAGTAAAAACGTGTGAGAACAAGGCCTAAAGCTGACAATATCATACTAAAGTGAGGCATGAGTCGTTATAAATGGTATCATGGCATATACCTAATCAAAAGTGTGGTCAACCAGAATGTTGGACACCAAAAAAGAAAAGTGATTGTGACAGTCATCAGTTTTTATAAGGAAAATGGTAAGTTATGCAGTCCAATATCATTTGGCAATAGATATATAGGATGGTTCAATAGTAAAGAGACCACCTCTTAATTGTATGAGGTCTTTTGGGTTGAGCCAAAGAGTAAAACCGTGTGGGCACGAGACCTAGAGTAGACAATATCATATTAATGTTGGGATGTGTCAGTACAGTTGGAAAACCAAGGCAATATTTTGCCTATTGCTGAGGCAGAGTAACTAATAGGAAGCTATCGGCTAGTAAAGAATTCACCCCTATTTTGAAACAAAAACATTATATGATATGAAAATAAAATATGTATATTCTCATTATTATACATCTCTACAATAATCATTTTCATAGTTTACGAAGCACCCAAAATTATCGCAAATGTAATCATCTCACAAATGTAACGTCACCGTCGCCGATGCTTGTCGTTGCATCATTCTTGCCATGCCTAGCACTGCCTAGAGGTGTGTTTAGAGAGGCATGATAAGTGGCCAGCATTGCAATGATCAGCACAGCAACAATTAGTAGCACACGTCGCGTGTCGTTTGTCATGTTCTTCTTGTAACGACATATAAGATAATACCCAACGTTCCATCTAAGAGATAATTGATCTTGTTGACGACGGAACTTGATGAGGATTGCAGCATTCCCCTAATGAACTTCTTTGTTGTCTGGTCTCTGTGTTTGGCTTCAATTCTGAGATGTCTAATGCAGTTTTTCTCTCTGTATTCTTGGCAGTTATATCAACTCCACACGCAATTAACTCTTTGACTACCTGCACGAGGAGATGCTCCGATTGAATATAATTTATATGTAAGTGCTTCTTAAAAAGGTCATTTATGTGCATATCCCTATATCATTAATGTGGCTAGAAATCTTTCACCTTACCTTAAGTAATGTTCGGAACTATATTAAGACGTTCTGGGACTGAAACGGCATTTAATGCACCGGCACGAGTAAGCATTTCTTTGACGTCGATGTGCAACGCTGTGTTTCCATCCTCGTCCATGAGGTTTAGGAATTTTCTCCTCTCGGTACTGCGAAGCCTCTTGTTGCACCATTTCAATATGATCTCTACAGATTTGAACTTTCCTTTTTCTGAAGCTAAGTGCAGAGCTGTCTGCCTGCGATTTGTGACGTCTTCTACGATGATGGGCAAGCAGATAAGAAAACATCTTGATCAAGGTTTTCATGTTCGGCGACATGGTGGAGAGGAGTCTTACCAACCTTTCCTTGAACGCGAATGAGCTCCTTATCGGCATCTACCTGTCGCAACACTGTCCCGCTATGTCCTTCTTGTAGAGCAAGATGCAAGGGGCTTAACCGGCCCCCTCGGGTTTAATTTTTTGGCAAATGATGGCTTTAACCTCATAAGTTCTAAGGCGAAATGAGTTTTACCCGAGGCTGCAGCCATGTGAAGAGGACTATCAACCGATGTTTTTTCATCAATATCATCGAAGACGTGGTTAGTATGTTCTGACATGAATTGGTAAAGGGCCGGCGTCAGTGTCGCCCTCGAGGGAAATCTTATTCAACTTCTCTTCCACTGTGGGAAGATCTTGAAAATTAAGGGCTGAAGCACAAAATAGGTGATAACCACAAACTATAAACTCACGTAAAATTGTGGTGAATGGTGATGATAATAACTTAAAAATATTACACAATTAAATTACATGTCGTAATAAAGATTAAACTACATTATCTTTTTCAAAACAACATTCTATTCCATTTATATTATAAAACTATTGTTGAACTAGGGATAACCTTGGCCAGGCCTCATCCCATTTTCAGTTCTTCATTAATCCAAGATTCGCTTAATTCTAATATAAATGATAGATATGAAGAAAAGGGCCATTGCCATTGGTCCTCCTATAAAGGCAGAGAGTTCTATACGCGGGGAGATTATTAGTAAGGCTATTAAATAGCAAAGAAAGAAAATCCGCCCCAACGGATTCCGACCGGAAAACAGCACTACATTTTCCTTCTCCGGTTCTAGGACAAAATTAATTACATGTGTGTTAAGGACAAGGGCCAAGCTGTTCAAGGTCATGAAGACGATGAAATAACTATCCTTCATAATTATGGTCCGTGGATGGTGCGATGAACTTTGTCCATTAGGAGTACAAGCAGTGTCATTTGGAGTCGAGTTGTTGATGTTGTTGTTGTCTTGCCATAAACCTCCAGGAGGGCTCAAGGCGCCTTGATATGCGACAGTCACAATTAGAAAAGCAACTACTAGTAACAAATTACGTGATTCTATCGACAAATTATTTCTACCAACGGTAAGATATATCACACCACGTTCCAACCGAAACCTTATTTTCAACCACAATTTATACGCAAGGATCGTGTTGTTGAAAGTGGGAGGCAATGAAACAATATATGATAAGCTCCATTCTTCTGATCTGATATTGGTGTCGAGTATTTGAGTTTGGTCTTCTAATGCACCCAAATCATTCAAGGCCGACGCAAGATTATTTCCAGTTGTTGGTATTGTACTAGAAGTGGGAGGTGGTGAAGACATAGCAGCTCCAAAACTATGAAGCATTTTCTTAATAACTCCTCGAGCTTCATTGTTGGTTACGTGCGATTCGCGTTCTACTATATCCATAGCTCCGTTGTCTAGTAACACTCTAACGACCTGAGAATCCAATCGTAAAACCAAGTAATTAAATAAACTAAACTTATTATTTATTTGATCAAGATAACCAATTAAATAGTGAATATATATATATATATATGTATGTATGTAGATCGCAGATGAGATGATTAAGAACTTGCCTCAGGTCGATTAGTTATTACAGCAACGTGTAACGTAGTGTTTCCCAAGTCATTTATCTTGTTCAGAGTCTCGTACTCCTGGATTCCAGATCCTCTGTTGACGGCTCTTCGAAGGCGTGCTACTAGTAAATAAAATGCTTCTAATTTCTTACCTTTCGCAGCGATATGCAAAGCAGTATCACTTGTATTTGTCACATCTTGAATGGAAGATGGGCAAGAAGATAGAAATACTTTCAGAAGATGGATGTTTCCCTGTTCTGCTGCGTAATGGAACGGTGTTTTACGCTCCCTCCCTTTAACACGAACCAGATCGCTGTCTGCATCTAAAAGTCGATCCACCATCTTGGTTTGCGCTTTCAGCATGGCAAGGTGCAAGGGTGTTAATCCGTCTTGATTTAGCTTTCTAGCGAACGACGGCTTCAACAGCATGGTCTCCCTTGCAAATCTGGTAAGCCCGACGGAAGCTGCTATGTGCAGAGGAGTGTCAATAAAGGGTATACGATCAATGTGATCCAGTAGATACGGGTCCTCCCGGATAAGAGCGTACAACATGTCAATATCTCCTTTTTCAGCTGCTGCTCTTAACCTCTCATCCACACTATAATTAATCTCCAAGTAAATGGAGGAAAACTCATTTCAAAAAATAAATAATAAAAATTTTGTCTAAATATAATACTTTGACTTTTTGTCCACCCTTTATGTTCTTTTTATTTTTTTTATTTTTTTATATTATTTATATATATATTTTTTATGTCTGGCTTAGGGGATTTAAATGGTTATACTATTATCGGGCATTTGAAATACTAATTTTAACAGAAATTTTACATATTCTAACTCCAAAATTTCAAAAATCTATGTCTCACTTTCTCTCTTAAATTTTCATGAAAATTCAAACTTAAAGTTCTCATTTCAAGTTGCAATAAGATGATTCTTATGTTTAAATGATCACAACAATGAGAGGAAATGAAATAAGATTCATATTGTAATTTTTTTCTGATCACATTTTAAATTTTTACACTGTTTTTTATATCACAATTTATTTCTAATTGACACTTTAACCAAACATATGTTTCATTTCTAACCGATAAAACTCGAACTTTAATCATTGTTTCGAACGAGCTCTTGTGTCTTGATGTCAATCATATCCCCGAACATTGTTTCAAATAGTTTAAATTGTTTCAAGTGGTTTAAAGACTCGTGTTATCAAGTAAAAAATATTTATGATCATGATCATGATCGCAAGTGCTTTGTCATTTTATCACTGGTGAACCTATTTACAAGACGGTGTACATTACCGAATTAAAAATTAAGAATTCCAATTATCACATCATTTGGGTGCAAAAAACTTGATAAATAACTTGGGATCTCCGGTATATTATCCAAAATTAACATGTCCTAGAGAATGACTTATATCTAAACTAATTATTAACTAATGTGGCTTGAAATCTTTCACCTTACCTTAAACAATGTTCGGAGCAATTAAGTTCTGGAACTGAAACGGCGTTTAATGCACCGGCACGAGTAAGCATTTCTTTGATGTCTTCTCTACCGACGTCCTCTTTCTCTGAGATCGATGTCCAAGGCTGTTGAACCTTCCACAATCTGCATAAATATTTTACTTTACAATAGTTATCTATTTATGTTTTTCTCACAGGTTTTATATAATACGCTCGAAACTTACATCTTTTATACATATTTTTTAACTTAAAATCACTTTATTCTATTTTCATATATGTAGTCCAGGAATTAGGGTAAAAAAACAAAACGAAACAGGGATTCCAACTTCTAAACTATTATTTTAATATAATTAGTTGACTTGATGTATAAATGTGAGTTGTCATTTTTTTTTAATTAATGAAAGATGCTTAAAACTATGACGTCGGACAATATAAATTACAATATTGAATCTACTATATGAGTTGGTATTAAAAAATCGAAATTCTTAACCCCACTCAAAAAAAAAAAAAAAAAAAAAAAAGTTGAAGAAGAGAGTTTTACCTGGCTTTGATTGTTTTGTGAGCCCTGGAGCTTGCCAGATTGTGCCTTGACCTGTACCCTTTGATTATGTGTGTGGTGAGATATGAGGTATAAAATCTGATATCAACACACTACAAAGTGTAGTGACCTAGTGATAATAATTATTGTGTTGGATTAATAATGGTCAAAGGTTTGAGTACTGTGTAGTTCTTTTAGAGGTTTTAAATGTAAGTACTTATTTTCTCCCTAGTACTAGATGGAGAATGCTTGAGATCATGCCCCCATAAATCCTTATTGTTAGCATGTTCAGTGAGGCTGACATCTCTTGTTATTGAGCCGCCAATACGTGCTTACTTATCATAGAACACATTCTAAGTTATTGGTACTTGTAAGACTTATCATTAGTGGATTTAGAAAAATAATTCATGTATTTCTTATGTACATATAGCGACAAATATACAAAAAAAAATAAATAAATAAATAAATAAATTCACTCTAAGTTATGAGCTTAAAAACTATTACCAGAATTACATCAATTGATTGCAATAATTAGAAGTCTTGATCATTTTAATTTATAACTTAGACTATAGTTTTCTCAAAATTCATAATAAACATGTGCGGAAATTTTATGCTTTAAAACTTATGTAATTCTGATACGCTAAACGCAGTCTATTACAGCTCTACTACAATTTTTTAATAAAAAGTTTCTAGTCACTTAGGTTTAAATCTTGTTACTTTTTTTCATTAAAAACTTTTTATTGGTTGTTTGTCACACTGCACAAAACTTGTCTGTGCAGTAGTTTTCTAAAAAATTACATTTTTTACCCATGTTTCGATAATTTTCGATAGTTTAGCCCTTAACTTATTTCTTTACTGTTTTCCTTATTTCCAAACACTAAATCCTAAGGTCTAACACCTAATCAGGTCTCATAGACATTATTTCACAGTTTTATAAACTTGTCTATAGTTTTGAAAACAAAATTTACCGTTTGATTCTGAAAATCAGATTTTTTACTCCTAATCCATTTGATCTCCATTCCATACCATTTGATACAAAACTCCTCATATTCTAAAACTTAAGACTGGAAATTTCTGGATCCTGATTCAGCCCTTAAGTTTCCCGTCTTTACAATTTTATCTTAAAAATGAAAATTCTTTTACTTTAGTACTTTCGCTACATTTTGGGTTAAATTATTTTGGGATTTCTTTTGAAAATTGATAGGCTACTTGTTTGTCCTTCATCTAATGTTTAAGTTCATTTTTCTCTTGTGTTTTAGAGTCCAAATTCATAATTTACAAAACTTAACATAAAAAGTTTAAAACGTTGTCCTAATGCACAACAAATTTCAAAAGCACATATCTTACAACATATAAATCCTTATTTTAAATAATTTCAAAGTCTACAATACACTAGACTCCTCAAAGTTTCATGCTATAGACTCACTTTTTGCTTCCTAAACTAAAAAGATTAACAAGATTACTAGTCTATTACCTATTATAAAAGGACGAAAGACACTTGAACAATGTCTTTTATCCTTGCCTCCCATCCCGCCACGTATCAATTTAAAGGGGGGAAAAAAAAAAGCCAAGAGCTTTTCAAGAAGTGTATTTTGGGCAGAAAGTTGCTTCAATTAGACCAATGACTGCCGTATATCCATTTTAGGACAAACCTGGTTCTAAACCTTGCCAGACTATAAAAATACTTTACTTGCTACCGCTACTTCTTCATTGACCCATTCTAGAGAAAGTGCTGCCTTTTGGGTATACTTTTAGAAATGTGGTTCCTGCTCATAACCACAAAGTCCAATTAAGGTATTAACGAAGAATCACCTCTATGTAAAGAAAGAGAAATGCGCCTTTGGACAGACTGAGATCCTATACCTAGGGAATTGGATGGGCATCAGAGCCATCAAGGAGTGGCGAGCACCTACCAAGGTGAGTTTTCATTTTTGCTTTCCTTTGTTTGTCTGTTTCGCATGCGCAATACAACTAGTCTCTTGAAAAGTCTTAAAGTTTCTTCATAAAGTTTCATTCTTGGATATTTCCTCTTACAGAAATCATGAGATCCATGTAAAACTTCTTGTCATCATGAAATCAACCATTTTGATACTCATTAAAGTTTCTATCACATTGTTTGTGTTAAAAAGATTGACATCTCAAGAAAATAAAAATTGAAACTTCTGTTTAAAAAGTTTCATTTTGAACCTTTTCTTATGACAAACCAACAACATAACATCACAAATCACCACATAGCTCATAATAAACAATCACCACCTTCATACTTGAGTTCCATAATCCTTACATAAGCCAAGTTCAAAAATTTATAATAAAGTTTCATAAAACTCAAACCTTTTACCACAAGAGAAAAGAAATTGTACCTAGCTTGGACAATATATTTGACTCTCCCTTGGCCTCCTTTAACCTTGAAGATTGTGTTCTTGAACTAAAGGAAATGTAGTTTTAGAAACTAGTCAAAACCCTAACTTTTTGTACAAAATTTCTTGTGAAAATGAACAGAACTTCAACTTTTTATCTTGCTATAATTTAAAACACCAAAGCTTCGTAGTAACTTGATTTGTATGAGGAGAACTCAAGAAAATTTTGGCTTCTTTGAGAGCTAAGGGTCATGGATTTGAAGTTGATAGAGAA
>JAFMPE010129144.1:8265-18576 GCA_024759925.1 Ficus religiosa
GAGAGAGAAAGAGAGATAGTGATAGGGGAAGAAACATATAGAACTTACTGTATTTCTTATAACTGTTGACATGAAACTCCTCCATTCTCTGTCTCCATAGATTGCGATTCTTTCAGGTGATAGTTCAAGCTGGAAATCCCCACCCTCGAAGCCATACATCATAGCATCAATTCGTGAATGTGTGTTGATATTATAAGAGACTCTGGTTTCATCATGAACAGCGCACAAATGAACCTCTTGATCCTTGTATATGGGAATCCCTTGGCCCGGAACAAACCAGACACATTGTTTCCAGTGATCACACCAATCCTCATCACCTGACGAACCATCAAATTGCTTTGTCACCAACCGCAAACATTAAACACATCACATAACCCATAAATTCCAAGTTTTGCAAATGTGTAAATTAAGGTTCAGGAGAAAACACACTAGTGAAACAAGGGTGAGGAGGTGAAAAAATTAAGTAATCTAGTCGAAACTGGTATGACATTAACAAGACTTGAAGATTCATAACCAAAAAAGAAATAAAGACCTCAAAATTCAAAATGTTTCATAAATCAATTTATTTATCTTGCACACTTCTGCCTTAGGTTGCACAACTTTCATTTGAGAATCCCTGGAGTAAAACTTAACTGTGTATTTAAGAAATAAAAAATATATATTAAAAAAAAAAGTATCTACAGCTCACTTTTGTTTGTTGGCATACTAATCCATCTTGGGGCAGTGGAATAAAAAATTGTTCCTTCGCGATCCATCTGAAGTATCCACCTGGGTACAAATAGGTTTACAGTACCAAAGTTATGATAACCAATTTACTTGAATAAAAAGTATCAAAAAAGGGAAAGAATAAATAGCATACACCACAATTACCATGAAATTACAGCATGAACTTGACCATTATTTATCGCTCTTATGGAAAGCTCAGTTTCTCCGTGACTGTCTGGCCGTTTCCAAAAATCAAATTCAAAAATTTTGAAGGGTTCTGACAGCTGGATGAATTTTAAATTGAGTAGGAAATAAACAACTTTAAAATTGTGAGAAATATTGTTGATGATGAAATCATATGCTTACTAGTTTTATTTCTTTTTCTATTGCATCACAATGGAAAGCATATTGTTGTGACTTGACACCTAAAATATTATCAAATCCGGTCGGAACAAGATGAAGGCCATCGGATGCATGTGCTTCATTATTGTGTAAATCATGAAGCCTCCACAAGAATGTACATTCTACCAACTGTGGAATGGAAAAAGAGTTAGATGACCTCACAGAAGTCTGGAAACATACAATATAATAGAACAGAAAACGAAAAGTAAATGTTTTCAATCACCTGACCGTACGTAGTTGCTCTGTACGGAATTGTTACCGGATTTTCTACTAACAGCATGTCATGTGCATGCTGTAGGGTAGGGATAAGCCCTTCACCCAGTAGTTCTGAGTCTAGTATCTCACTAACCTGCAAAGATAAATTGAGATGAGACAAAAATATGAGAATTAAGAATTTTTTTTCTAAGGAGAAAATAAAGAATCAAAACAATCTTATTTTCCAAAACAGGAGGATATGTTGGTAACAATGCCTAATGTTTCTAAGAATATCGTTAAGAGGCCATTTGAATCATGAAAACTTTGTACAAGTCAACTCATCACATACATCCAAAAGTACCTAAATGCATACTCCTCCCCTCCCCTTCCCCTCCCCCCCCCCCCCCCCCCCCCCAAACAAAAAAAAATAAAAAATAAAAAAATCAATGAACGCATAACAAGACGTTATTTCTTCCTCAACCCATCAAAACTCTCACGTCTTGGTAAGCATTATCATCCATTACGGGGTTTAGGCTAAACAAACAACAGTAAGTCTTAAAATTCATACACTTATACTCCCCTCCCCTATCCCTGCTACCAAATAAGGCCCAAACGATTCTAAAAGGTGTCATTAATATGCTTAATCAGAGGTGCGTGCAAAAGAATAGGGCATCACTCACAAGAACATCTGCTCGGGAAGATACATCAACGCCAACATTAAGTTCATCAGAGCGCTTGTTGATGACATGAACAGCCTTTTCCATGCCATTGAGGCGCAGAACTTTCTTCATCAACTTCACCATTGGAAGATAAGACTCGCATGCCGTAACCATCCCCCCCTGCTTACTATCACCACATGTTGAAGCTGCAGATCCCATTGCCCGGGCAGCCATCATTGACAACAAGCCAGTGCCGGCACTGCAAGCGCACACACACCCCACAGTTCTAGTACCATTATAAGCCAGACTAAGGGCCTTCAATTCTCATAAAGTTTAGACATATACCAAGGGTGCTGGTTAACAACTTTGGATCTACTCTTTTTGCCTCTAAGCCAATTTTAACAATCAGATTGGCTTTTGTTCCCTTTAGAGTTAAATATCTATATATATATATATATATATAACCATTCAAAATTACTTGGGTAACATAACTAAAATTATTAGACTTGTATGCGCATTATGAATTGTAGAAATAAAGTATGGCATCACATCACAGTGGGTTGGTGCCAAAAATATAATTAAAAAAAAAAAAGCAAGGAAAATTGAAGAGACTTGGATGAGAAGGTGAAATCCATGGGTATGAAAGTAGAAGGTTGCATTACCCAATATCAAGAACGTGGGACGGAGAGATGAGAGTGTTGTCAATGGCTTGACGGAATGCTCGGTTCCTGGGAGAGTCATTGAGCATGTCCAAGTACGACGTTGTACCCAACAGCAACAGGGACTTGTTGTTTTTATTGTTTTTAAAAGGAGGGTGACCATGTTCTTCTTCTCCTTCTCCTTCTTCTTCTTCGATCACCACCCACTCGGAGTTGCCAGTTAGTGGGTCAACTCGGAGCTGGAACATCCGTTGAGTCGACCCGGAACTCATGCTTCGGGTTGCGGCGGCGAAGCGAGAAAGGGAGACAAGGATCCGGATACGACGACGAATCACAGAGAGCAGGAGCATTAGAGTGATTCTCTCCCTCTAAGAATACAAACGACCAAGTGTTTTGATGGTACAAAACAAAGTGTTTTGAGTTTTGACCATTGGGATTTACTTACTTCAGTTACCCCCCTTCCCACCCAAAAAAATAAAAAAAAAGAGATTGTTTTAAGTAGAAAAAGACAAAAATATCCTCGTAGAAAAAGAAAAGGAAAGAAATTTCGAAAAATTAAAAAGAGAAACAAAATAACCTAAAAGGATCTCGCAAATTCTGTAGGCTATTAATACGTCTCGTGTTTCACGCAGCCGTCGGCCCCCTTCAAAACCAACCCACCATTTTACCAAACCAAACCACAGCGATTTGAAGCAAATTACTATAAATAATAACAATAATCACTTTTTAGAAGCAGACTTTAGGACTTTTTAGGACTTTTGGAATTAGGAGGTGGGGATTTGAGTTATTCATGGACAACACCAAGAACTGCAGGTTCGGCTTCTACTTCAACCTCTACTTCTTCTTGTTGATCTGCCTGCTTGTCAGTATGTGGGAAGCTAATTATGGCCTTTTTGGTTTATGTTTGGAAATTCAACTTCTTCTTTCTCTGTATATTTCTATGAAATTACTACCTAACTAGAAATCTGCTGAAATTGAGGGTGGCTTCTTTTTTTTTTTTTTTTTAATTTGAAATTGCTTTGGTTTTTTCTCTCTCTTTTCTTTTAAGGGCGTTTTGGTCCTTTCCATACTCAAACGGAAAGTGAACTGCGGACTGGAAAAGACATGAATTAAAACTTCAGATGCATAGATACGTTACACTCCAAAGCACAAGGCATTATTCTACCCAAAAAACAAAAACACACAAGCTATTAATTTTGATAAAGTTTTAAGAAACAGGTATATAAAAAGGATTTTTTTTTTTTTTTTTTAAACTAACAAATAGTTGGTGAAAATTGCAGGCCCAAATGAGCTTGCTCTTTGTTGTTCTAACTTGTAATCTTATGTCAAGTTTTAAGTAACTGAATAAAAGGAAACAACTTTGGGTCGCAAATTGTACTGGGTTGTAGAAAAAGTTGGTCAGAGTTGGTTCCCACTTCCAGTTGCCACCCCCACAAAAAAGGAGCCTCAGCCCAGCCCTCTCACTCACTCATGTCATGTATAATTTATGGGGTTATGAACGTAAAAACGAAGCAACCTTTGAAGCTGCCTTCTTCCAAACTCCAAAAGAAACCTCCTTTTCACATAATAAAGACTCCAGCTTCAGCTCTTCCTTCAATGGCGGCATCAGCAGCAGCATCTGCAACATCCTTACAGTTCGAGCCAGATTGTATATTTTGCCAAATCGCCTCCAAATCCACCCCCACCACTATTATTTATTCCGTATGTTCTTCTCTCTGTCATTCTCACTAATTGATTTATCATCTTTCTTTTTATTTTTCCTGGGCTCAAATCAAATTGATTGATTGAATTTGAAAATGGGGGTGTGATGTTGCAGGATGACAAAGTCATTGCCTTTCCAGACATTAGACCTTCTGCTTTCAGGTTGCGACATCAATCTTGCTTGCTACATGAATTCCACACCCCACTTGCTTACATTCTCAAATCTGCATCAAATTTGTTGAACCCTTTTTCATTTTTCCATTTCAACGTTTCACAAATTTACATGACTAGCCAACAATGAAGTGAAGAAGGAAGGAATTAATTATTCTGAACTCTTCTTTGCGCTTATTGGAGTAATTAGTTCCTGGGGATTTTGGTTAATGGATATCTCATTTATTCACTCAAGTAAACTGCTTTTCGTGTTTAACTGGGTCTAATCAATCTTAACTGCTTCAGATGTTCTGAGAGGCTATGGTTGCTGCTCAGACTAAAGGTGCCATCAACCTATTAAGGGTTTAAAGATTAAAGCTTTTTGGATGTTTCTTAACCTTATTATAGCTTTGTGAATAGATGCTTGTGTTATGCCCAAAAACAAGTACAAAAGCGGGTAGAAGACAGAGATACACACGTAGAATAGGAGGATTAACTTTTGTATTTGACCATTTGTGCTTTCGGTGTTGCCGATTGGAGATAATCTTCGTCTATCTTCTTTGAATGTCCCCTCATTGCAGTGTTTCTTACGAATATTTGCACATCCTAAGATATGCCGTATGCCATACAATATTGGCTCTTCACTGTTGTGCCATTAGAATATTAAACTCTCAAATTGAATTTGATTATTCTTTCTAGGCATTACTTGGTTATTCCTGTGGCCCACATTCCTACTGTTAGAGATCTTCAGAGGAAAACTGAAGACTACTCTCTGGGTAAAAGTAACTGGATTTAAACAAATCATCTTTGGTTTTGAACCTTTTCTTTTAATTACTTTCTTCTTGAATCTTGCCAATAATTCTCGATTTGATATTCCATTTCGTTTTGTACAGTAAGTCACATGTTAGAAGTGGGGCAAACGCTTTTACGCCGAGATGCACCGCAATGCCAGTACAGGTATCATTACCTTGTTCTTGCCATTTCTCTTTTGGAATCATCTCCTTGAGTAATTGTGTTTTCTTGAGAAGGTGTTTGATTATATTTCTTCCACTAAATGCGGTAGCATGTAATAGAATTTCTTCTTTAGAAACTTGTCTTTAGTTTCATATATTTGACTTTACTGTATTTTCTACATGTTGATGTATCATGGATTTGTGT
Organism: Ficus religiosa; assembly: GCA_024759925.1. Lineage (NCBI taxonomy): Eukaryota > Viridiplantae > Streptophyta > Magnoliopsida > Rosales > Moraceae > Ficus > Ficus religiosa. Next base: position 13,895 of record JAFMPE010129144.1, read on the forward strand.
TGTATATGTTAAAAATGATTTCGAGATGTCTCCTCTTGTATGAAAAATCTAAATCAATTAAATTGGTAATTAGTGGTTCTAACAAAATTTGTCCCACTAGTGGTCGTGAACTTATCATGATCACACATGAAGAATGGTGTACAACCTTGTATTAGAGTAGGCACTTCAACATAATCTAGAAAACCATTGAAAAAGGACAGAAGTAAATTTTTTTTTTTTTGTTTAATTTGATTTTACTTCTTTTGAAGTTATTTTAGCATTTCAATTTAATTATGTCAATGGATTCAAATTTAAGTGTGATCGTCTTGCACGCCCGTGACAGATTTGGCTTTCACCAGCCACCGATGAACAGCGTCAACCATTTACACCTTCATTGTCAGGCAATGCCCTACACGCCGAGGTAAAGCTATTTGGAGTTTCATCGGTGTCATATGCTTTTGCCGTATTTTATATTTCACCGTAAAACCTATTTCTTTGAAATGCTAAATTCAGTTATGTTATTGCACAGCTGGAAATGTATGAAGTATTTGTCTTTGGGACCTCTTGGATTTATTGAAGCTGACAAGTTTTTGGAGAAGATCAAGCCTTAATCACCCGCTACTTTGCAAATGCAAATTTGTTCTTAGTTAATATCTAAACACAGCAAAGATTCAGCCATCGCCCGCTACTTTGCAAATGCAAATTTGTTCTTAGTTAATATCTAAACACAGCAAAGATTCAGCCATCGGGTCCATATCCATCCGTTATAGTTTTCAACCCAAAAAATAATAATAATAATGTGTTATTTTTTTAAGTGTTTGTGTATCACATCAGCACGGTTCTCCTATACTTCGCATGATATTTGTTCGTGACGTTTGAGATTCATTAATATCGTTAACACATCCTGCCTGCTGATGTGAGAAATGCTTCCCTTATTCAGAAAGGCTCCATTTTCTAATTGCTTTGAGTGCTGACCTCTTTTAGTGACATTAACATCGTCTTTTAGGACTTTTCGGCTGGTCTCCGGATTTTGGGTTGCTGACTTGTTTGAACACTAGAATAGTTAGTCCAAGTATGAAAATACCGGTAACAGTGTAAATATCAATAGTCCATTTTTACGTAAATTTTGGAGGTATTATCGTTATTGGTAAAAATATCAAAAAAAATTGCAGAAGTTATGAAATTTTTCTTTATAATGTATGTCTAGCATTTTAGGATAGCACAAACATTAAAAATATACATAAACACACAAGTTTTACCTAAGAAACATATTATATCTCGTATATCTTAAAATCAAAAAGAAGTCTTCTAAGATTCAAACGTGCTCTATGTAGGTTTGCTGATCTCTCAACTTTTATGTGTTGCCTTTTATTTTATGTTATTTTATTTTATTTTATTTTTTAATCTTTTTATTACAAGATAATTATAGCATGCTCGAAATGATAATATATGACGATTTTGAAATTTTCTAAACTTAAATTTCCACCCAAATGTTCAATATTTCTTAGATATTTTCTAATATTTTGTAAAAATTATATTACGTTTTATCAATATCAATGTTTTTAACAATATTTCCTGATATTTCCCTAATATGTTGACGGAAAAGATATTTTACTTAAAAGATAATTCAGTACCTTAAATTCAAAAATTTCATTGGAAATTTCAAAATATTGTGGATATGTACTACCGTTATCTTGTCTTAGTTTAACAATTCTTTGAACTCTATTTGGAAAAATAATAATAATAATAATAATAATAATAATAATAATAAAGTAAAAATCTCTTTGAACTTAATATCTATCTAAACAAAACTTAGTTTTTGTGTCGACTATCAAGGTTCAAATATAATGATAGATAATATGTGATTGAAGCCTTGGTAAGGCAATAATGCCGCAGTAAGTATCAAGTTATTTAAGGGTTATTTGGTTTTCTATTTCATCTCTAATTAAACTGTATTTTTTTAATTAAATTTTTATATTTTTTTTTAAAAAGTCAATAAAAATTAAACCACCTAGTTACGAGGAGTGCTAAGGTACTTGTTTGGACACCCTCTCTCTTACTCTCTCTTTTTGTAATTAACACATGTCCCTTTTAAGTTTGTTTTGGAAACCTTTGTCTTTGATGGTTAAATAAAAAGCAAATATAAATTATATCTCACAAAATATTTTCATAGATCATATCATCACATATTACAATATTAATGTTCAAAATCACATGCGATCTATGTGTGTTCAATTATGTTTTGTTATGTATGTCTTGTATATTTAAGGGCCGTAGTGTCGTACCCATATGTGCTCAACCAATGAGAAGTTGGCGGAGCAACCGCCTAACAAGTTCTAAGGTCATAACTTATAACTTTCATTCTTATCATATCCTCGCATTATTTGGAGGTTGATACGACACTTAATCTTATCTTTTGTCAGCCTTATTCTTATTTATTGTGACAATGTATAGTTTCACATATCACTATACTTCTATCATTGTGACATAATTATCTGTGAGGCATGCTGATCATACTAGTACAAGAGAAATTATACACGACAAATGTTTAATCAAATAAATGGATATCATTCATATATTCATCACATCATCAAGGCAAATCATAGCAAACATAGAATATCAACAAAGAAAATATTTTGTTCTATACTGTAGGTGAGGTTTGTATTTACCTGTCTTACATACTTAAACTTCCAAAATAATACCTCCTACTATGTAAGTTTAGAGAATTGTCTTAATTAACAATATATCATCATTAGAGTGAATCATTGTTACGTATATATATACATATATTTTAATTTTAAGATGAGCTTAATATACTGTCAATTTAACTAACAGTGTTAAACAAATTCTATTAATTGTAATTTGTTTATTTAATGAAATGGTTTAATTGATTGATCTATCAATCAATTAATTGATTAGGTGGTACTTAATTATTATTTATTTAGTTGAGCAATTATAAATAAATTACATAATATTTTTATATACTAATTAATAATTATAACTTTAATAATTAATTATGTTACTTAAATATTATTTCTCATGTAATAATTATCAATTATTAATTCTTATGTTAATAATAAATAATTAAAATTAATTACTTTAATTAATTACTAATTAACTTTCTCAATATAATTATATTTTGTTCTATTTTTGTAAATAGTAATTAACCTAAATGGTTCATAAACTCTTTAAGAGATGACACTTTGGTTTATATTCCTTTTTTTTTTTTAATTTTTTCCATGCTGACGCTAAACTCTATAAAAGGTGACGATTTAGTCATTTTCATCTGGTTTCATTAAAAAACTTACGGAATGTTCACGTGAAAAACACGTTTTGTACTTTTTAAAGGAAAATAACCCTAAAAAAAATGAAAATACATTTATTCATATCGATTAAAAAAACTAAAAAAAATTAAAAACAAAATAGAAAGAGAGCTTAATTAAAAATCAAACCCAGCCTCATCTCTCTCTCTCTTCCACAGGTTCGACGCTGGTGTAAGACACCAGTCGTCTCTCCCTCCCCCCCCCCAACCCCCCCCCCCCCCCAGATCTAACGCCAGAGACCTAGAGACCATATCTCTCTCTCACCCTTCCCCTCTCTCCCCCCCCGCCCCCCCAAAAAAAAATAAATCCGACATCGGACCCCTCTCAGATTCGACATCGGACACCAGAGGTCACCCTCTTCTTCTCCGTCCCTGGGCCCCCGCCTTCGCCAACAAGCGCGAACACTCCATTCCCCCCACACAACCCAGATCCGGGTTTGCTAGGAGCACCCCCCTCCCCACGTCATCTTCTCCGTTGCTGGGCCCCCAACTCCCCCAACAACGACGAACAGTAGACCCGGCGATCCCAGGTCGCTGGGCACTCAGTTCGGCAAGCCAAATGGCGACTTGGTGGGAGGGCGGACCCAGATTTTGCAAACTTGGCAAGAACTCATGTCGCAAATGTATGTGTGTGTGGGGGGGGGGGGGGGGGCGCGGACCAAATCGGAATTTGGGGGGGGGGAGACGATCGGAGATGGAGGATGTGGGGGACTTGTCTGCAAAGGTAGGTAGACATAAAGAGAGAATAGTGAGATGAATTTGTTTTTTGTGAAATTTTTTATTTTTTTAAATTAATTATTGTTAGATTATTAAATTACCCTCTCAAATTATATCACATGTAATGCGCATGACTCATTCAGTTAGAAATTTAATGGATGTAGACGGAAAAGTCCAAACCCTTATCTTTTTCAAGAGTTTAGGGTCAGGACGGCAAAAAAAAATAAAGAGAGAAAGATTAGGGACCTAAGATTCCATTCAAGATCCAAAAATTCTAAATTTCATTCAAGATCCAAGCATATTGATGTTAAGTATCACTGGATTCATGATGTACTTGAAACAAAGCAAATGCACTTGGAGAATGTTTATACAAGTGAAATTGATCGGATATGTTGACAAAATTTTTGTCTAAGAAGAAACTTGAAACATGTAAGCAGAGAGTGGGCTTGGTCGAGCCTACTACATGATGCGAAGAGGGAGAATTGTTGAGTTGTCCGTCCCATGGTTGTGGGCTGGACAATAATGGGCCAAAAGCCCAATAGCTTTTGGTTAAATAATAATAAAAAAACAGAAAACGTGAGGAGAAAGCAGAGGGAGAGAAAGTGGAGTTTTTGGGTTTGTACAAGACGATTAAGCGGTGAAACGGTATCCGTTGGTGTTCAAA
>JAFMPE010129156.1:17823-28471 GCA_024759925.1 Ficus religiosa
TGAATTGATCGGCTCCGAAAGCCATGGAACGTGGTCTGATCCCTCCGGCTCCGATGCCCATCACAACAAATGACGAAATAAGAAGTCCGAGTTGAGCTGAACTTGCAGAAGTACAACTTTCTACGCCGTCTTCAAATTCACAAGGTGGCCTTGCTTGTGGGGTTAGTGCTGTTAGCCATTACATGAACATTTCCTTGGAAAACAAAATTATCAAAGCAAATTCTCACATTTCTAAAAACATTGTAAGGATCTACTTATTCGAGAAGGAAAAAAAAAAAGTAATATGAATAATAAATACACAAAACATCCTAATTTATATTTAGCTTAAATACCAGTGTTGCACTTTTTATTTTGTAAATGTCCAAAACACCTGAAAATATCCCTAAACCAATTAAATTTATGAAAATGTCAAGATTATCGTTCAAACAAACATTTCAATTATTTTGAGATTTTTTCTTAAAGTTTTAAGATTGATTTTATCTGATAGTTTAGTTTAATATATTTTTAAACTGTACCTAATATGGATTGGGAATGATACACTTGCTGTTTTCCAAAAAATTATTATTCCTTTAGAGGATATTTTGTGACTGATTTTACAACTACAAAGGTGTTCTGAACATTTGTGTAATAAGAAGCTTAAAAGTTGTATTTAAACTAAACCCATAGGATGTTTCGGATATTTCCACTTTGATTAATTTGTGACGAAATTGTTTTTTATTTTTTATTTTTAATGGGTATAACAAGGCATACTTTTCAAATAACATGTTTGTTAATGTCAAATCACACATAATTAGATTATCACAAGTGTATATATAAATTTTGACATGATGTGATAAGGTCATGATGTGAATATTTATTAGAATTGTATTTGTTGGATAATATCGTTAAAACTTCAAGTTTTAAGAGAGAGAGAACTTTGACGAATTGTACAAGCGGAAACTCAATAAACATATATATTTATTGCTTACAAGAAGTGTAGTTATCGTCCCAAGGGCAATTACTCGAAACCGGCCGAAGTAAGAGTCCGAAAGAGATGCCCCTATCATGGGCGTAAAGTTGGCCATGGCTCCCAACATTTGCAAAATACTTATCCAGGTGGCTACATCCAAGTGACACTCTCTTATTAGGTATGTAATCATATTTTCGAGAAGCCCAATAATTGTAACTTTTTTGAATGTCTCGTTTTGCTGCACAAAACGATTGAAATTCCATGAATATCCTTGTTTAATTTGACTGGATTGAACCGAGTATCTCTCAATGATGAGTTTCATATGATAAGAGATGAAACGCATCATTATTTAATCTGACTAGATTGAACCGAGTTTCTCACAAATAATGAATCCCATATGATAAGAGGTGGAGGGCATCATTTGTACTATCCTCCGCTTAATCATCTAACTTGACGAACATAGTAAAATTTACTAAAGCATATATAAAACATAATTAACATTGGAATGCACGGAAATATATATTTGTGTGTGTGTCTTATATATTTGTCACATTATTTCACTAATCTAAAACATGAGTAGTATGTAAGCTAACGGAAAAGCTAGTTTGAAATGAACATAATTGGATATTAGTCATTCAGAGAGATATATATATATAGTTTGAAATGAACATAATTGGATATTAGTCATTCACAGAGAGATATATATATATATATATATATATCTATGCCGTGCTTTTGAGGCCACCCTTCTTGTTGGTGACACGTTGTGTGGTTTTCATTGGATCCAAAAAGGTCTCCATGCCTTTTCCCTGGAAGGAATTTAGAGCTGCGAATGCTAAAATTTCTCAGATAACGAAACCCGTTATATAGGGAAAGAGAGTGAGAGATACAAAGCTCGACCGTAGTTTCTTTTTTTTTTTTTTTTTTTTGGGATTTTTTTTTTGGGGGGTGGGGGGAAGAGAGAGAGAGAGGAAACTTATTTTTCTGTGTACTCCATTAATAAAGACTAATTACACAATCTCATTCGACTTGCTCCAAGAGTTAGACAAGATAGGATATACATATATCTATTTATATCTGTCTTTTATTTTTTATTTTATTTTTTTTAAGATCGGCTTATTTGATTCTCCTTTTATGTTGATAGAATCATGGAGTCGGCATATACGTCAATCCATATTGCAAGTCACATAGAGGTTATCACCAAATAGACCATATATATACATATATAGAATAGATGTAGTGGATTAGTCCCTTCCTACATAATTTCCTTGTCACGCTCATGAAACAAGAGATTTGATGTGAATTAATATCATGATCATAAACAAACCTGTCTTAAGCTACTAATACTCCTTCCAAGTTATTAAATTCACACACACAAACATATATATCTATATATATATATATATGAGATCTTTTTTATCCGACAAGAAGTCTGATCGACTTTTGCCTAACTACTAGCGGTGTTAAATGTCAATCTTACACACCATTTGAGTCTATGAAAGAAGACAAAAAATTTATGATAGTCACTGTACTTTTATTCTATTAGTAAACATTAATGTTTTAGTTATTAGATAAATGTTTTACTAATTTGATTATAATTATCAGCAGTTAGACGCACTGTAAATTTTTAATTAATATGAACATTCATAGATTGACTTAGACCATTAGAAAATTGATCTAACAACTAAATCATAAACTTTTCCTATGAACAAAAAGTCTAAAAAAAGAAAATTCTTGCAGAGACAAGATTCAATATATTAAAAATCATCCTGAAAAAAATAGAAAAAGTTAGAAGAACTCTTGTATAAATATAGTTTAAGTATAGAAATGGTTGAAATATATACCTATTTCAGGTGCACACTATATCTTAAATTAAGCTCATCAACTAGCAAATGGAACAAACACATGCAAATAATATTTTAGGCATCAAAGACAATAGATGAGGACTCATATTCCTTAGACTTGCCCAAATCTTCTTCTTCTTCTTCTTCTTCTTCTTCTTTTCCTTCTTCTTCTTTATTTACTTCCATAGATTTTCCCAAATGATGATCTTCTAACTCCTCCAAACCTTCTCCCTCATCGTTATTCCATATCTTTTTCTCCTCACAAGACCCATAAAACGAACTACACAAAACAAAGTACAAAAAAATAACCACACCCAAAAACGACAAAAGCCAATAGTAGTAGTCATAGTGACCGTTGTTGGGATTACTTGTAAGCCACTTCACTCCCTCATTTTGCCCACTAAACCGATTCACAAGCCTCACTATCACAGCCCCAACCAAGTTCCCCATTCCCATCAGAAGAGTAAACAAAGCCATAGCAACACTAGCCATGTTCTTCGGAAGCCGTGAATAGTAAAACTCAATCTGCCCGATTGCGTTGAAAGCCTCGGCCAATCCGGTGAGGCAGTACTGAGGCACAAGCCACCCGACGGACATGGCTTCTCCACGGTTTCCTCGGTTTCTTCTCTTGGTCTCCACTATCGCCGCCACCGAAGTGGCAACGCAAGAGATTAGCGGGCCAATTCCCATCCTTTGCTTGTAGGTGAGCCCGCGGGGGCGTTTTGTGTGGCGCGAGAGGATCGGGACGATGGCACTGTCGTAGAGGGCCACCCAGAGGATGAGAGTGAGGATCGCGAAGACGACGAAGGAGCCCGCGGGGATTTGGAAGCGGGAGGTGAGGTGACGGTTTGTGGTGTTTGCTTGGATTAGAGAGAGGGAGTGTTAGCTTAGGGTGGCGGCGATGAAGATGCTTGTGGACCAAATGGGGAGGACTTTGAGGTGGGCTTTTAGCTCCTCTACTTGCTTTACTGTGCATAGATTCCATGGATTTGATGCGAGTCCTTCTGGGGTTAAGTCCTTCTCGTGGTTTCTGATCATGCAGGCCTTGTTCAGGAACCTGAATATGGGTGAGCATAATGCATGATATCTTTGTTCATGAGACGAAAATGTAACTTGTTAAGGGTGAAAAAAAAAAAAAAAAAGAAGGAAAAGCGGTAAAATCTCTGGAATTTAGATACTTGTATAGTGATGAATTCCTCAAGAAAGTATTCGTAACGTGTACATTTGCTCTTTACTATGTTGTTTTACATGAAAATTCTCTAGCTGAAACGTTAGTGATAAATAATTGTAATGACAAGTAATATTTAGTATTTATTAATTGTTATGATTAAAAACCTAATTAATGGGTTATGTATACATCTCTCAACATTTTCCCTCTCACAAACTGAAAAATACCCTACATATGTCATTAAACGTATATAAATAATCCTTTCGACATTGTGAGGGACAAAAAATGCTCTTAGGTTAATATATACTAATAAAGGTCATAGTTATGAAATTTGATGATTAATACTGATGTCTCAAATGATATTTAACTAATCAAATATGTTACATATGCATGCCCCCTTATCTAAAAAATTTGAAGTACTTTTCAATTGACTTATCCTATCTAATGTCTTGTTTGGGGTTTCAACTCAAACTGTACTTTTTCATCTCAGTTTTTGTCTTTTTCTGAAAAAGTTTTTGTCTTTTCTGAAAAGTCAACAAAAATTTTTAACTCAAACTGTACTTTTTCAACTAAAACTCATTCACCAAACGGATCCTAAGTCTATTAAAAGACGTGACATAATTTGATCAATTAAACACCATTTGAATTATCAAAAATTAGAAAGGAGATCTCAATAGTCCATATCTACTTACGTACCTTAGCTATTGGTAGGTTTCACAAGCTTGGAACCTTTGAGGTAATACCATCTATCAAAATCTTCTGGTGGCAAGGACAAGTGCCGGTTCTTCCAAGCAGCTGAAATTACATGACCAAATCCAGCAAACAAGTTCTTGTTCACGCTCACCCTAACATACATTGAAGATCCCAAGAAAAACATGACAGTTGAAAACGACATTAGCCCCACGGGAACCCTAAACCCTAAGATCCATCCGAGTCGATCTTGAATGTAAATTATGATCGTCACTGAAATCACCACCGAAACTCCAACCGAAACGCAGTACCAGTTGAAGAAGCTCACTCGGTTCCTGTCGTTCCTCGGGTTTTTGGAGTCGTTTAGTTGATCGGCTCCGAAAGCCATGGAACATGGTCTGATCCCTCCGGCTCCGATGCCCATCACAAATGAGGAAATGAGAAGTAGGAGTTGAGCTGAATCTGCACGAACACAATTTTCAACATCCTTTCTGTGTCCACAGTGGGGAGGCCTTGCTTGTGGGATTATTGCTGTTATCCATAATACGACCATTCCCTTCGAAAACAATTTGTCAAAACTACAAATTATGACATTTCTAAAACATCTTAAGGATTTACTTCGCGAGAGAGAGAAAAGAAAGATAAAGAGATGAAGAATTTGATCTTTTGATTATGAAATGATTATCTTTTAATACATAATAAGGCACACTTTTCGAAGAACGTGTTTCTTTAATGTCAAATAAGACAAATATAAGTGAATTTCTACGTTAAGACTTTCTATTTTATAGTATATGCATATAGAAATTGTAATTTTAATCGTTTTATTAAATTTTCAACAGTCATGTCTAATCTATATGGTAAATTTTTATCTTATAGAATGTACCTTTAAAAAACTCATCAAACACTTAAAAAGCAGTATCCATCAATAGTGTGAAAGAGGGTCCTAGTAGAACATCATGAGAATTTATGTGAGTATTTGTCAGATCAGTTGTAAAACTACCCAAATTTTACGAGACAGAAAAGTTTTTTTTTTGATGAAGTGTGAAGGAGAAACTCCGTAAATATTATATTATTTATTTACAAGTAGGGTAGTGAACGTCCCAAGGGCAATTACTCGAAACCGGCCCGAGTGAGAATCGGAAAGGAAAGCTCCTATAATGGGCGTAAAGTTGCCTACGGCTCCCCACATGAGCAAAATACTGACCCCGGTGGCTACATCCAAGTGATACTCCATTCTTAGCTAAACCATCATATTGGCGTGAAGCCCGATACCCTTAACTTTTTCAAATACCTCATTTGCTGCACCAATTAAAATTCGATCATGAGTACGTCCCTTGTTCAAAACGATATGATTGAATCCAGATAACTCTCACAAATAACGCAGGTCCATCTAAGTCCCACAATTTGTGAGACAACAAGAACAAAACATCTTCTTATCGAGTCATATTTTCTAAAATCAACTGCGTTACATCCTTTAGCGTGATCATTATACATATATGTTACGTGATTTTACTAATATATTTGACAAGACTAGTACTGTAAGCTAACGGAAAAGCTAGTTTAATTAACATAAACATGAAATGTACAGAATTGGATGTTGTTTATTAAAATATGTACAACCTATGATAAATGGCATGGTTCTGAGGCCACCCTTCTTGTTTGTAACTTGTTGTGTGGGTTTCATTGCATCCAAAGAGAACTCCATGCTTTTTCCCTGCAAGGAAATGTTAATTTCTCTGATGACAAACCAAACTAATTATATAGGAGAAGTTAATTTCTCTGATAACAAAGCTAACTAATTATATAGGGAAGAGAGAGAGAGAGAGAAGAGGAAACTTCTTTTTTCTATGTACTGTATTAATAAAGACAAATCACACCATCTTATTCTAAGCGCTCCAAGAGTGAGGCAAGACAAGCTTATAAAATATATATATATATATATATTTTGTAAGTATTATTATTATTATTATTATTATTATTATTTTGATAATTTATTGTTATTGTCATTATAATTATTTTTCTTCTGGTGGAGAGGCTTATTTGATTCTTTTGATAGAATCATCATAATGAGAGTCGCATAGAGTTTATCACCGAATATACCATAGAATATATATATATAGTAGAGTAATAGTCCTTTCCTTTATAATTTTCCTTTAATTTTCACGCGCATGAAACAAGTAATTTGATGTGAATTAATGACATGATCATGAAACTTGTGTCAAGCTACTAAAGTACTACCAAAGCACCCGCTCCTGCCAAGTTACAATCGCACACACACACACACACAGAGAGATGCAAACACCAAGTTTCATAATAGATAAAAGAAATGAAAAAATCTAGAAAAAAGACAGAATTAGCAGAAGCAAGTAGATTAACAAATTAAACTTCCCAACTTACTTTTTCTTGCTCAGGAAAAAAAGCAAGAAAGAAAGAAAGAAAGAAAAAAAAATGGTCATCATGATGAAAAAACAAAAACAAAAAGGAAATGTGCTTTAGACCTCGCTTGCTGATGTGTGTTTCTCTTCCTAACAAAATATGACTAGCAGATTCACCCACTGGCTACAAGAGGAGGGGGGGAAAATATACGAGAAGTAATATTTTGGAGAAAAGACAGAGAATATATATTGCTTAGAGATTACTACGTACCTAAAACAAGTTTTGCAAATACCCAAAAGTTGGGTAAGAACTCTAGATTCAAAACTATGAGTATTTTCATTGCTTTTGAAGAAGTGAGAGTCATAGATTCCATTACGTAAAATATTAGGCGTGTCTGATATGTTAACTTTTAGAATTGTCTTTTCACGTTCAGAGGTAAACAATATTCTTCCTTCATTTTACTTTATTTATTTTTATTTTTTCCTTGTGGATGGATGGCTGTATCAAAAGCATAGTTCTTGATGCATTATGCCAATTCGTTGGTGCATGTACGTAAAATTTTATCCTTTCAAGGCAGCCATAGTTCATTTTATGCTCCTTTCAATCTATACATTTATATATATATATATATATAGTACGTTTAATATATGCCGAATGTAACTTTTTCTACAGTATTGTATGTCATCCTTGTAAAAATTGATATCACTTTGTATCTATAGAATACATCCAAAAGCCACCCTTTAAATTTTCATTTTTTATTTACTTGTCCATGACTCCTCATAATTAGTAAACAACTGATTAAATATGTCACTTTCAAGTTAAAAAAGGGTTAAGGAAAAGCTACGAAATATTTGAATCATGTTCTTCACTCGGAATAATTAACCGTAACAGAAGAAATAATGAAAGCTGTAGTCTAAACGTTAAATCATGAAAAAAAAAAAAAAAAAAAAAAAAAAAAAAACTCTTCCATTCATGATATATATTAAGTAATATATTTAAATTCATGTCAAAACCAATGAGAAGTACATGCATATATATATGTATGAGAGAGAGCGAGAGATAGCTTCACCACCTCTTAGAGTTGAAGTTGGAATAATAATTTCACCTTTTTTTTAGTAATAAGTTCATCAGTTAGAAACAGAGACAGAGCCATTCATGACTGAGTAGGGGCTTATGGCCTCAATGAATTTTTATTTGTTTTAATTCAATTTCTAAAAATTTTACATTTTTCTCATTTTGTCATTTTTAAAAAATTTTATTATTCTTGTGTATATTTTCTTAAAAACTTTACTTTTAATGCACGTCCATATTGATATATTAGACTGGTTTTGCTATTGATTGGAGGTTAATTTTGCTTAAAATTATCGGAAATATATTAATATAAAGACGCTATATATCGCTTACCTAAATATTGTTGTTTCTCAAGGTCATTGCCGTTTGAGAGGAAATCCTTGTTTTTTGTGTGAACGTCGTAGATGTGTTGTCCTCTACAAAAATAGAAGTTCTTGCCGTTTCTAGACATGGCGTTGTTTTCAAGAACACTGTCTAGTAATGTTATTAATCTTAAGAAACGGCAAATTTTTTTTTTTAATGGACGTTTGTAATTTATGGTTGTTGAAATGCTGTCGTTTTCTTCTTGAAGTTTAAGGGTAGTTTGCTATTATTCGAAAATCATATCATTTTTAGAAGATTCTAAAGAGTTTGTATGAGATATGCATTGTCTTCTAAAATGAAAGAATAAATTTCTCACAAACGTCTAGGTCTTACAAGTTACAACGACATGTTCTCCAACTAGAAAAGATTAAGTTTTTTTTTTTTTTTTTTTTTTTTACATGAAGTGATGAAAGATTCAAACTCTATCCTTTTTAATATAGTCACGTGTAATATTACTACTAGATTATACCAACAATTACAAATAGTATATTTTTATTAATTATTAAATCCAAATGTTTTGCCCATTTGATATCTTTCAAACTTTGAGCTAAGTGAGTAGGGGTGCACCAGACCACTGACGAATGAACAATAGGTACCCCAACCCAGGCAAAGTTAGTGAGCCGTGTAATAGGCGATCATTTCGCGCAGTTCAGGGGGCACTTGAGTCAACCATAGGTGCCCAACTACGTCTTGACCCTCATCCAATTTTTGGGCCAATTCCCCCTTCGTACTATTCTTGCCAAATTCTCTTTCAATCACGGTTCAAGAGTCTGAAAGCAAAGGAATATTTGCTCGTAGGTGCTTTACAAAAGCCGGTCCCCAATAGGCTAATGTGCATGACTTAAAGACCTCGACCACTGAACTCGATCAACAAATAAAACAAGGAGGAATCTCGAAATATTAGAACATAAAATCAATCTATCATTCGATCTAGAAAAAAGCCGATTTAAAAAAAAATTATAATCAAGGGATCCTATGCGAACTCTAGAAACTAAATCTCCCACGCTTGAGAATGAAGCGAGACTAATGGTCCGAATTGAAAGATAATTAGAACTAAGAAGTCAGGTAATTTTGATATATACACCGAATGACCCATATATCGAGTATAATCAATCTTGTTTTTAGCTATTTACATTTCAATAAGTGCTCTCAAACAAAGAAATAATCTAAAGATTAAAGAATAAGAATTGATTTAATCTAGCCTCAATTGTCTTTTTGAAAAAAAAAAAAAAAAAAAAAAAGTTGTACAAAAATTTGCAATTTCCCGCTTTTCTAGCTCAGTCCCCATGCCTGCAAATCAAAGGAGGAAAAAGAGATTCAGAGTGTTAACTTGCAAAGAAAAGATAAACGTGGCCACAAAGATCAAATATACATTTTTGTTGTTGCCAAAAATTATTGGGGGGAAAAAAATGCCTCACTTATGCCTCCGAACTAAACTATAAAAAATTTCATATTACCCTCTAAATTTTGAATTAGTCTCACTTAACTCCTTTTATTAGAATATTAACTAAAAGTATATAGAAAAAATGTGGAATTAATCTCACTAAACCTCTTCCGTTAGAATTTATGTTAAAAGCACAAGGTAAAGGCCACATGACCACTCTTAATTTGCTTTCTTTTTCTTTGTGTTTTTAACGAAAATTCTTATAGAGGGATCAAGTGCGACTGATTCAAAATCCAGATGGCAAGGTGTGAGTTTATAAAGTTTAAAGGACAAGGTGAGAATGATATTAAAACTTAAAAGGACGTAGATTAAAAAAAAAAAAAAAAGGGTTACCTGAACTTGGCCGTCAGAAGTCCCAACAACCAAAACTTCTTCATTAGCATCAAGAGCCATGCAAAGAACTTNAGTATATAGAAAAAATGTGGAATTAATCTCACTAAACCTCTTCCGTTAGAATTTATGTTAAAAGCACAAGGTAAAGGTCACATGACCACTCTTAATTTGCTTTCTTTTTCTATTTGTTTTTAACGAAAATTCTTATAGAGGGATCAAGTGCGATTGATTCAAAATCCAAATGGCAAGGTGTGAGTTTTTAAAGTTTAAATGACAAGGTGAGAATGATAGTAAAACTTAAAGGACGTAGATTTAAAAAAAAAAAAAAAAAAAGGTTACCTGAACTTGGCCGTCAGAAGTCCCAACAACCAAAACTTCTTCATTAGCATCAAGAGCCATGCAAAGAACTT
>JAFMPE010129167.1:4457-16257 GCA_024759925.1 Ficus religiosa
TGCCGGGGGTGGACCAATTGTGCCCTTTGATAGGCCTTATATTAAACATTTGCATTCTCTCCCCTCTTTGATTGGCCTGGGTAGGGTGCGTCATTTGGTCTGGGCCCACACATGGCGAAGGATTGTTAAAATATAATACTATTATCAGTTCCCTTCCAAACAACTTCAGCTTTTGAGAGAATTGGTAAACTAACAATTTATATGTTCAACTTAACCTAATCAGAAGAAGAATAATGATCTATTTTGCTCCAATGGCAGGTTGATATAGAACTTCCACTTTCGCGGAAGAGGTCAAGGTCAACACCATCAACTTGGGCAAGGTGGGGTTGGTTCAATTTCGTAATTGCGTTATTTTTACCTTGTGGATGTTAGCACTAAAGGTGTGGAAATTTCTTAGCTATCTTGCAAGGCCAATAGAAGAAGTCAAATCAGCTTCTTATGAAGAAAGGACGTCCGCTTTAAAAGCTGCAGAGGAGCTTCAGAGGAATCTAGAATTGAAGAATCCGTGGTTTATCAAGTCGATGGTTCGGTCTCATGTTTATAGTTGTTTTTGGTTGGTAAGTAGAAACAAAAATGAAGACGCTTTCTCTATAGTTAAGCAGCAAATGTAATGTATTAGTTTTGATGTCTGTACTAATCTATTTGGTTGCTCATTATGCTGCATCTAGGGGCTTCCTTTAAGATTTTGTAAAGATCATCTTCCAAAATCAACTGTCGATATGGAACTAGAGAACGAAGATGGAAAGGAGTACGAGGCTGTTTACATTGGAAAAAGATTTGGGCTCAGCGGTGGTTGGAGAGCATTTGCTTTGGATCATAAGTTGGACGATGGCGACGCGCTTGTGTTTGAGTTGGTTGAACCCACAAGGTTTAAGGTAAGATAAGTTTTAACAGAAAATGCAATTCTTCTAAGCTTTGACTGCCAAACTAAATGCATTTCGACATGTTACTTGCAGATCTACATGGTTAGAGTATCCATGCTTTCAAGTGAAGAACGTAACAAAACTGTGATCGACAAAGAAAATATCACCGGTGCCAAGAAGAAATCAAAGAGGATGAGAGTGAAGTCGAGGAGCGCTCTTGCTAAAAGTGATGGTGTAGTAAATTCAAATGTGGTGAAGCAAGATGTTAGCACAACTAAGTGCAATGGTCTAGCCTCTAAAGCAGTCAAGAAGGATAGGGTTAACCCAAAAACTAGTGAAACAAGTACCGCACCAAAAGGCATGCTTCGGAGATCTCTCAGAAAACCAGCTGCCCAACCTTAAAAGATATATAGCTCGGCGGAAGCGAGTCGAAAGAAAGCTTCATGAGTTTCTTCTCATCAATTTCGTGCATTTCTAAAACAAGGCGATGTGGTATTTTTGCCTTCTATTGAGGAGGGAGTTCATTCTTATGAGAAGGTTCATAGTTGAGTTCTGTACTTGGGATGCGCAATTAACGGTGCCTTTCATAATGCAGTATTTCAGGATAAGATCTTAAGGTCCATTTGACAAAATTTTTTACTTTTGCTTCTAATTAATAGAAGAAGAAAAACAAAAGTTATAACTTCTCAATAGAATCAAAGAGTTTTTAGGTTAAAATAATTTTTAAAATATTCTAATAAGTATTAAAAATGTTAAATGAAATTTATAATATTTAATTTAAATTTTATTCTAAGTTTTAACTTTGATAGGAAGTCATATTTTTTTGATTTTAACAAGAAGTATTTTTAAAAACTGAAAGTTTTTTTGACAGATCATTCAAAGATTTTCAGAAATTACTTCTGAAGTTAGAAGCCAAAAAAAATTTCTAAAAAACCCTTCCAAACAAACCCTTAGTGCAGCCTTATTATACGTTACTTTCGATAAACTTTTTAATGATCCGAACTATGAATATCCCGTGAAATAAAATCATTCTGGTCATGATAACTATATAGGCAGCCCCTCAAATATGGTGAGAATTTCTTATATGGCTGGCAATGCGTAAAAGTTAAAATAGCAGGAGACCTCACGACTCTGTATTGTGTTCGTTTGAGATCAATTAACGAAGCTTAAGAAATAAGTTGAAAAAAACAATACAGGCTTAGAACAACAAGGCATAAGAAGGCCACGAACAAAATTGTACTAATCCACAAAAAAAGAGTTGACTTGCAAAATCTCGGACAAGGAAATTTGCACGGTTATAGTTCTTGGGAAACAAGGCAGAATACAATAACTTGAAATAACACATTGTACCAAACACTGTAAAACAGTCGACAAAACTCGGACTAGAATTCAAGGAATTCATTTCTAAACAAGACATTCTAAGTAGTAGCAGTTAAAAATGCTCTTCCAGGTTGACGGTTCCCCAAAGGTCCATGGCATCCAAGAAGCTGCAAGACAATTTGAACTTAAATCAGATTCGGAAATCTCGTGTTGGAAAACAAACAAATAAATACATGACCTTCCCAATTTCAGTTCGCCAAATTCCTCTTACAAAAGGTGGCCCACTAGATTATACCACAGAAGGGAAAGGCACCATGAAGATGAGATTTTAATCAAATAACATAATAGCAACAATTTGAACATTTTGACAAAAAAACAAACCTTGGCATTGACACCATCAGGAAGAATCCGGTTCTCCGACTTCAACCTGACATAATCATTGCGGTTGAACTTTGTGAAGCCCCTGAAAATTGCAGCAAAATACAAGTGTAAGGAACTCGTTTTTGAAAGGGACATATCATCCTTAGTGGCGACAATTATACATATCAATGTTCACAGAAGACAAAGGCTTCAGGCTTTACAACTCCTAGAGTCTGAGTCCTAATTTTTATTCATCTACATATAGATATAGAGGCACGCCTAACTTCGCATTCACAAACAGAAGATCAAAATGTAATAAAACTATAACAAAATGTTACTTTTGTACTTGGTGAAACAATCACGATAGCACTCGACTCGTAGTAAACTAGAAGAAATATAATGGAGCAGAACGAGACGGAAAGTAAAGAGGCAAAGCAATTCATACAAATAATTGAACGGAAACAAGATGCCTTCACATGAAAATACAAGAGATCAAACAAAAAATAGCGGAGCAATTATCGCACTAGAACAAACACGCAACAAGTAATATGATTCAACATACCACTTCCTGCTGACAATAATCTTTTGACGGCCAGGGAACTTGAACTTGGCACGGCGGAGGGCCTCCTGAGCATGATGGCTGTTGCTGTCCTTGCAGCGAACAGACAGAAGAACTTGACCGATACTAACTCTGGCACAAGTTCCCTGTGGCTTCCCAAAAGCACCTCTCATACCAGTCTGGAGCCTATCAGCTCCGGCGCATGAAAGCATCTTGTTGATACGGAGGACATGGAACGGGTGCACCCGCACTCGCAAATGGAAAGCATCTTTCCCAGCAAACTTGGCCATGTACTTGTTGCAAGCGATACGAGCCGCCTCGAGAGCCTCACTTGAAACATTTTCCTTCTCCCAGGAAACCAAGTGGACACAGAAGGGGAACTCGTCCACTCCCTTCTTCTTCATTCCCACATCATAAATCCTGATCTTGGAGTCAGGCACACCACGGCAAAACCGCGATTTCGGGTACGGCTTGTTCTTGATCTGGCGATAACATCTAGCGGGTCCTGGCGTGCGGAAACAGTTTCATATAGAGAACAAGTAAGAACAAAATTATCGTTAAACTAAGAAAATAGAAAATACTTCAAAATAAACCATTGCCAATGAAGAACTGCAAGAGCTCCATAAATTTTAAAAATAAACAAATAAAAAAAAACCCCCATTTTTCAATGGTACTGTCTAATTCCAAATTCCAATCCACGGTTATCTTATCAAATTGACCTTAATTCTTATCTAAAACAAAAAAGATAACAATCTGATTGGAAAATTAATCCTTTACATGATAACCCTAAATCAAAGCCAAAAACTCTAAATCAACGAGAAATATTTATAGTTGTCAATTCATTTCCAAACGAAAACCAATCAATCCAGTAAATTATCGGCTCATCCACCACCAGATAATCTTTAATTACCAAAAAATTATGGATAAAGAATAACGATGAAAAGAAGATAAAAAATACAACCTCCAAATAAAAAAAATTTGAAAAAAAAGGAAAGAAAGACATCAACGAACAATAAGATGAAGAAGAACAATGGAGATGAACGGAGAAAAGCTTACTTCTCCCCATGGCGAAATCTGTCGTCTCTGTCTGCGGCTACGAAGGAAAGCCCTAGAATGGATTGGTAAATGAGAAGGTCGAAAAAGGTGGGTAAGCTATTTATATGCTCCAAAACCCTAACACGTTTCACGCGCTTCATACGTGTGAGCTTGCGTCACAAGTGTATTGTTGTGATAATCATGGGCCACCAACTAAGAGTCCACCGACGTGATCCAGCCCAAAATGTTGAATCTGCTTCCGATAACTTGTTGGACCCGTCT
The DNA here is from genome assembly GCA_024759925.1 of Ficus religiosa. Classification (NCBI taxonomy): domain Eukaryota; kingdom Viridiplantae; phylum Streptophyta; class Magnoliopsida; order Rosales; family Moraceae; genus Ficus; species Ficus religiosa. The sequence goes on from JAFMPE010129167.1 coordinate 8,877, forward strand.
CTAATAGGCCCGTAATATTATTATTTTTTAATTTTTGAGTTTTGTTTTCCGAGAAAGAAGTAAATAACATTTTTATATTCAATAATTGTGTAGCACGTGCTTTACAATACAGATCTGACAAACAAAATAAAGTAAAATAAAAAAAAAAGGTCACATGATGTTGACTGAATCACCACATAAACTGATGATCTGACTGCCACGTGAGGACGGGTGACAAAGATTAGTGTGTAGATTTAGAAAAAAAAAAAAGTATTTTTATATAAATAATTAAAGTAACCAATAGGTTTTAAAAAAATTTTCCCTTTCTCTTTCTCTCTCTCTTCCCATTCTCTTTTTTAACACATAAGGACCCTCAATTGTTTTTCTTTCTTGGGGTTGGATTCCGAGGGCGGCCTTTGGTCAGCCCTAGAGATAAATATGAGAATTATATGGTGAGAGTCTTCGCAAAAGCAAGCCCGTGGCAGGAGGATGGGTATTTTGGGAAGGAGCAAAGCATGAATAAGATAGTTGGTAGGGATGTATGGTTGTCATGCATCGGGGAGGTCCTATAGTAGCTCAATTTCAGTAACCTAGTTTTTTCCGACGATGTGACTCATTTTATTGACAATGTCTCTTTCCATGTGATTGGTTTTTTTGTTTTTTGGTGTTTGAGTTTGTATGTTATAACAAAGATGTCTTTGCCGCCTTTTCTTTGGGTGTTTTATTTCTTTTTGTTATTTATAATAATTGAGGTGGTTTCTCCAACTTCTAAGTTGGTTATTTATTTATCAGATCTAAGTGTTGATAGTGTTTTTATTCCGCTAGATCTATACAGAGTAAATAGTGACCCTAGTGCTATTGAGTCTTAGCCCTCAATTGATCGGGAAAATCCATTGATTGTTAGGGTTTTGCCAAAAAGAGCCTTACATGTGCTCGATTAAAGTGTGCCGAGGTATATTCCCATTATCGAGTCTCAAGCATATGTCTTTCTCTTTGAGCGTTATCAGATTTTACTGGTGGATCTCTTCTTGTTGAAGCGTTTTGTCTCATATAATACAGGGTTTCTTGTGTTTGATATTTTTGTATCTCCTTAGTAAGTTTAATGAATTTCCCCTTTCAAAAAAAAAATATATATATATATATATATAGGTTTTAAAAAGAGAACAAATTAGGTGAATAAACAGTTTTTAAACTTTAAATAAATGATATAATTTTTATGTCTATGAAAATGATCATCTTTCAATGATTGACTCGATCAATTTAAAAAAAAAAAACATTAATATTTGATCAATTACTGATTAACTATGATCAACTAGTAGTGATTAACCATTTTTTAAAACTGCAATTATACTAATTATACAGAATTTCGGCCATTTATTATAAAAAAAACTTCTTAAAAAAATAATTAAGCAAAGTAAAATCGCTCTTAAAAAGTTGCAAGTGTTTCCTTCTGAACTAAACTGCAAAAAATTCTCAAATTGTCACAATAAACTCCAACAGCACCGGATGGCAAGAGTGAAAATATCACTGATCCCCTTTAATTCAGCTAACCAAAAAAAAAAAGCAAAATTTCAAAATATCATTATCATGAATTCGTTTTATTGTACATTAGTTTCTCCACTAATTATCCATCAATGTACTATTCTAACTATTTCATAATATACACAAAATGATTCTGATACTTGTCAGGAACAGAACATTCAAACAAACAAGATCTTCTAGCTGAGTTCCAGAGTAAAAGAAATCTAGAATGTTTACCGCTGGAACTTCCCAATTCTGTTTCTCATCTTGGTACAATGGTAGGAATGACTCCACTGTCAAGGTTACTACCAGAGACATCTAAGGACAAAAATGGATTCTTTATTTCAGAGGATGAAGGTGGTGGAGTTACTTCCTTCCCAGCTTTAGGGGTGAACAAGGGTTCGGTCGTTTTGGTGTCGGATTCCGGCATCATAATCCATATGTTTTCAAGTTGCCGGACCACCTCTGCCATTGAAGGCCTAGAATCCGTGTCATCTTCGCAACACTTGAGGGCCAAAGTCAAGAACTTCTCCACACAGTCTGAAGGGTACGACCCCATTCGCCCGTCTATGACCGAGAAGATAGTGCCTGATTGGAATGCAGTGTTAACCTTAAAAAATGAAACAATTTGTTAGTTGGTAAGAGACTAAAATACCTAGTGTGTGGTTTGCACAAGCACAAGAAAAGGGACTTGCATTTACCTCTCGAACAAGGTTTTTGCCATGTGTAATCGGCTGCATCCCGGTTAAGAGCTCAAGGAACACGACGCCAAGGCTATAAACATCACTCTTGTCCGTTAGTTTATGAGTTAAGAAGTATTCAGGATCCAGATACCCCTGCAAAATCATAGAAGCAAATGGCTTCAGTTTCAATTATTTTAAAACTTTTAAAACTTGGTTACTTGAATTTTGGAATTGTGGAAGGCATACCGGAGTGCCCTTCACTACTGTCGATACATGAGCAGGCACATTCCCTTCAATCTCAGGAACTGGGGCGAGCCGCGAAAGGCCAAAATCAGCAACCTTTGCAGTAAACTTGGAATCCAATAAAATGTTGCTGGCCTTGATATCTCTGTGGAATATAGGAGGATTTGCTTCTGTATGAAGGTAAAGGATGCCCTTGGCTGATCCCAGGGCAATTCTCACTCTCAGGGCAAAACTCAGAGGTTCTTTGGACTTGGCAGCTACACCATATAAACATTGCTTTAGTGTTTGTGTGAACGGGATTTAAAGTCGAAAATTGTTGCCCTTTTAAGAAATAAAATCCTGTACATTCGGTTTTTATTGCACTGATTGAGGGGGGAAAAAAAGTAATAGTGAAGAAGAATAAACACCATGTTTGAAGGGAAAATAAGAAGTGTACCAGAAAGGTTATCTCTTAGAGTGCCATTGGACATAAATTCATAGACCAACATCTGCAAAGAAAAGGTTGTTTCATGAAACTTTTTCAAATGAAATCATCGGCTTCTTTGTGTCAATAGATGGCGAGAAGAAGAAAACATGTATTGTAAATGTCGGAAGGAAATAGTCCTTGTAAAGAAAGGGTAAAAATGGTACCTGTTCACCTTCTTCATCACAGAACCCAATCAACGACACAAGATTCCTGTGATGTAAACGTGACAATAGCTCTATCTCTGTCAAGAACTCCTTCTCACCCTGCAACGATCCCTCTTGTGCACGCTTTATGGCCACAATTGTGCCATCAGCCAGAGTGCCTTTATAAACCTTTCCGTAACCTCCTTGGCCAACCTGAGCTGAGATGTCAAAGTTGTTCGTAGCCAAGGCCATTTCTCCATAAGAGAAATCCTTGACACCGTCAATTTTAAGGGAGGCCTTGGACACTGCATTAAAATCATATAGGCTTGAACAAGGTGTAGAAATTAAATTGTTCTACAAGTGCTCGAGAATAGTGGGGTTATACTCACAGCGACGCCTTTTCAAAGCAGCATCACGGCTCCTCTTCGTGCGTATTCTCAGGATAAGAAGAGAAACAACCACGGATAATATAGTTGCAGCAGCAATTCCTCCTACTATTGCCCCGATCAGTGTACCTTCGCTTATGCCGGACTTGTTCGAAGTGGAAATGAACACTGAGTCATTGATGAGAAGTATTAGCATAAAGCAAATCAATGTCTATGCTCTACATTCATCTTTAAATGATCATCAAGAAGTTAAAAAAGTTTAATATAAGTTTCCGAGACAAACCACTCGCATAGGGGCCCAAAAGAGTAAACTTGAGGAGCTCATAAGGTCCATACAGGTCACTGTCTGGAATATTCCACCCCGTGAACATGTTCTTGATTCTTCGAACCTCACTATTGTTGAAGGTATGTGTGGAGTTCTCAACATAGACAGGAAATAGCTTCAAAGACATCCAAAGCCTAGGTCCCTTTTCCCATTCAAATGAAACAATCTCCAGCTGATACTGATATAAATCGAGACCAGAGCTGAGATATTTCTGAAAGTCAGTTCTGAAAGGAACGAAATCTGAGAATCCGGGACTTTTTAGCCGGTATTCAACAATCAAAGGAATAGCACAGAAGCAGTTAACGATAGATGTCTTGGAATATTCATAAGGCCATGGGCAGGATGCTACTTCACAGCTAACCGTGGTGTTTGTTGACGTCATTCCGTCATTTCCATCTTCATTTTCAGGTCCACAGAACTGGACTACACTGGAATTATCATTGTCACATACTGGATTCCCTAGAAGCCTGAGAATTTATAAGCAAATCAATAAGATGGCCTGATTGGAATGGCTTTTAAAAGCCACCATGTAAAAGTTGAAGCTATCCCGAAAAGACTATCAGATGATACAAACTAGAATAGAACAGATTAATACTCCGATTCTGAAGATGTTTAATGAAAAAACAATTATACAGTTATAACTCATTCAGGTATAAAATGGGAGCGAGGGAATGGAAACGTACCAGACAGTGACATTTGGAGGGATGTTAGTACTGCCCACAATAGAGGTAAGCCTATTGTTTTGAAACTCCCTGTGATTTCCGGATGCAAACAGTTATCATCAATAACAAGAAGAGCCAAAGTTTTATATACGAAAGCTCTAATAAGCTTAAGAAGATGATTCTTGTGAAGTCATAAGATGATATAGATGAAAGAGCTTTAAAATTAAACAGTTATGGCATTGTCATTTCAGGGCTTACAATTTGAGGCTTTCTGTTGAATTGAGAGTCCTATCTGTCCAAATATTGGATGATACTGAGCCATTTAAGGAATTGTTTGCAACAGACCTGCCACAATGAGTAACTTCTTACACTGTTTCAATGTTGATAAGATTTGGTTAAGTCAGAGCAACTCCAATGCAATACCATACTTCTATGCCGATACCAAATTGTACATTTGGGTAAGAATGAATAATCAAATGTCAAATTTGACATTTGGTATACTTGGCGCCAAACTTAGCACCAAGTCTAGCATATGCTAAATTAAACATTGGTTGCTTGCTTATTGGTTGATATGTTGATTTTTTTTTTATTTTTATTTTTATTTTTTGCCATTTTTCAACTACTTAAAAGTTTTCCTTTTACGAGTCATGAAGCTCAAAATTTATGACAAAAAGTAGAGATAGCAATTGAAATAAGACTACACATTATGGCATTATTATAATTTTCGTAACGAATATATCGTTGGCATCATCATTTGCATTGGAGATAGTCTAAGGGTTAAATTGGGATTGCTATGATTTTGCTATAATTTCTACTCTTACTTCTAGCAAAAGGAGAAGTAGAAGCTAAAAGCAAAAGTTAGAGATTATAGCTTCTCCAAATAACTATTCAAATGCATTGGTGTTTATACAAATGACTTTTGAATACTTTTGCCAAACATAATATTTGCATTGTAGTTTGTGTAAAGGACTTTTGGAGACTCCAAAAGCATTACCAAACTAGTCCTAAGGCATGTAAAGCAAGAGTACCAACTACCGAGAAAAAGAAGAGAAGAGGGAGCAGATTGCGAATTGCTCACAGTTTTTGGAGCTGAGGAAGTTGAGAAAAGCTAGAAGGAATACTCCCAGTAAGTTGGTTGTTGGATAAATCGCTGCACATATCGACAGAGATAAACATTACGAATATTTTGAGACTAATCTACAGGACTCTACAAAGATGTAAAAAGCTTCAAAAAAGAATCAAAATTTATGTATGTGAGAAAGTGAAAAAAAAAAAATGTTGGAGATGCAGATAGCAATTTAAGAGTCTTACATAGTTTTGATCTCATCAGAAAGCTTATCTGTAGGTATGGTTCCGTTTAGCTGATTTGAACTGAGGTCTCTGAAATTTTCATACAAATGCATAACAAATTTAGTCAATAAAAGAGAAGATTTGTGTGTGGAATTATAATTTAAGTAAAAATTAACTACTTCCTGAAATTGCTTCAAAAGGAAGAACCACTAAGTGAACTTACAAGTAACCCAGTTCTGGTATCCTGCTCAAATTAGGAATTGGCCCTTGTAAGCCACAATTCCTCAAGCTCCTACAGCGATAACCAAATTATAAACGATTTAACAAAATTAATATTAAAAAAAGAAGATAAATATTACCTGAAGCATCTGATAGTTCTATATTTCTAGACATACTGATGTTTTCCCTTATTTTTGTCAAGACATAAGCTCAAATTTCGTCACTGTGGTTGGGTAAATTCTGTTATTCTCACTTCATCTGTTGGAATTTATTTATTTCTCCAATGAGAATGTTTATGAAGCAGAGTTAGCATGGAGATCGATGTAGAGTTAGTGCACCGGTTTTCGGGATTAGCTTGCAGAGAAATATAGAGTGAGAGAGGTGTGAGGAGTGTGATTCTCTTGTAATCTTTGTTTTCATCATCGTGAAATTCAGCAGCAGCTGAAATGGATGTAGCTCTCACATTGAGGGCAAACCGCTATAAATCTTATGTGTGGTTCTTGTTATTCATTTGTATTACTGCTCTTGTTCGTAAAGCTGACATCTGATGTCAAATTTAAAAGAGATGCTAACACTTTATCCTAGACCTGTCTAGAACTAATTACAGACATGCGATCACAAGTAGAACTTACAACTTCAACAACTTAGACATGTTGCCATATGTCTCCGGAATCGTAGTGCCATCAACGTGGTTATTATCAACTTGACTGCAAACGGAAATCATGAAAGTGGTTAGAAACTCAATAAAAGATACCCTCTTTGATTTTTTTCAAGTGAGGAGAACAATAAAAGAAAACTGAGAGAAATTAGGACTGACGAAAAAGAATTATATAAATTGTCATTGGTGAGACGCATGACATGTAAAACAGTGTGATCTATTTAGTTTCATAAATTGGCAAGCAAGTCAGATGACATACAGTATAAGTAGATTCGGAAGTTCGGAGAATTCTGGTGGAAGATACCCAGATAGGTTGTTGTTATCAAGCAGGCTGCAAGGAGCAAACATACACTTAATTAGCAAATTATGGGTAGAACATAAAAACATAAACTTATTGATTGAACATATAAGAAGAAGATTTAGTTTATAAGAAAACCCATCGATCTGAAACTTACAAATGAACAAGACTTGGTAATCTGGAGAGCTCGGGTGGGATTTGCCCGCTAATCGAATTGTTGTTCATGTGGCTGCTCAGTAAGGTAAAGAACATGAAATAAGAATAATAAGAGAAACAAAACAGCCGATGAAAATACTAGTGTTTAATACGTGGAAATAAGAGATTAAACTCGTACAAGTGCTTTGTTTTGTTCAAGTTGGCGAATGACTTGGGTAATGATCCTGATATATGGTTCTGGTCGATTTGTATTCTGTCCAAGTTTGGAAGATAACCGAGCTCTTCGGGCAAGGAACCTGTTAACTGATTTCCATTCAGAAGCCTGGAAAAAACCCAACAAAAATACGTGTTC
>JAFMPE010129180.1:467-10772 GCA_024759925.1 Ficus religiosa
TATTATCAACCTCTTTAAATTAACTTTATCGTAAACAAAAATAAAAAAGATACTTAAATAAAAGGTAAAATGTTTGAGGCACCACCAAAATCAATGTAGGAATCTGTCTTGAAAGGCATCATCTATTAATACGTGGGGTAGCGTTGCTAGTATTAAATTTTTTAATTAAAGTCGTTTAGTATTAATCCACCAAAAAATCAACTACCAATAATTTATTGTTTTATATTTGGAAAAAAAAAAGGGCAGTGATATCAAGGCAAGAAAAGCATTGTTTGAATCCACGTCGACATCAAATATGAGCTTACGGGTGCGCATTGCGCCACCAATTTACGTTCTTCTTCTGAAAGGGGAGAGACAGAGAAGTAGAGAGCGCCAAAAGAGAAACATTAGAGAGAGAAGCAAACGGCGAATTTTTCCACTTTTCTCGTCCTTTTTCCTTTCATGCAAACAAAACTCTCTGGTTTTCTCTGCCATTTCTCCTCGTAAATATATAGCCCTTTTTGTTGCTTTTTTTTTTCTCTCTTTTTTTTTGGCTTTTTTCTGGTATGTGTGGTTATGGGAGACACAGAGAGTTGCAGTAGCAGAGCCGTTGATTTGTCGTCGTTGTCGGCTGAGAACCGGAAGCACAAACAGAAAGTTAATATTTACAATGAAGTTCTTCGCCGACTCATGGCCTTGAACGTCGCCGATTCAAGGACTCCTGGTTTCGAAGATGATCTCTGGGATCATTTTCATCGCCTCCCTACTCGGTACCTCCGAACCCTAGCTTCTGCTTCTACACATATACCTGTACATATATATACATGTGTATACATTCTCTGTATATGTGTATATATTTATTGTTAGGAAGTACGGTATGTATATGAAACCGATCGAACTGCGAACAAATTTTTGAAGTTTGTCTAGTTTTTAATCCATTTCTTGGTAGAGAAGCCAAGCGTTTACGGGTTACAAGTGTAGTGTTTTTTGCGAACTGTGGCTGATTTTCTGGATTAGAATCTTTCGAATTTTTTCTCTCGCTTTTTTGGAATTAAATAATTGGATGTTGTCTTTTTGGCTGGGTGGAAAATTAAGAAATCTTTTAATTGCCTGAGCAGATTCTTTGAGTCTCTCTCTAAAGTAGGTTTTTTTTTTTTTTTTTTTTTTTTTTTTTTTTTTTTTTTTTCATGTTAAAGTATTCTGGATGCCGTTTGGAAGAGAATAATGATCTCTGACATTGTAGGGTTGATCAATAAAAAATCCAATGACCATTTGTGTTCTACAAAATGAGACAGAGATTTGCAAAAGAGGAAAAAAAAAAAAAAAAAAAATAGAGGAAGCAGGGGAAGCAAAAACAGTCATAAGATAAGATTTAAGACTGGTTTAGTTCTTTAAACTTTATTTTTCAGTTTCTCTAATCAGCTTGAGGCTAGAAATTACAGGTTTATTTCTGACTCTGTAGTCTACTTTAGCAAGCGAGGATGCTAAATTGGGATTTACCAAGTTAATTATTTCGTATAGGATTAACTTTGCTTATTAAATTTAAAGGTATGCACTGGATGTGAATGTGGAGAGGGCACAAGATGTTCTTATGCACAAAAGACTGCTTCAGATGGCACGTGACCCCGCTACCAGACCTGCAGTTGAAGTCCGTCCTGTGCAGGTAATTCACGAAACTCCTTTGAAGATTTTGATGCAAGACAATGCAATAATTGAAGCATGCCTCTTAGCATTGTACATTTTTCCTCTGTGGAGTGTAGATACATTATTTAATCAACTGTAGAAGTTGTCCCTATTGGAAATGCTGGAATATTTAGTTCCTTTAGATATAGGACTTTCTATTGACATGAGACAAATACCAAAGAACACTATGAAATAACCTACATATTTCAAGAATGCATTTGAAACATGTGCATCCAATCTTTCCTTATTTGTTTTCTTCTGTTTCTTCGTTCATTAGTTAAAGGTTTTCTCAGAGTGTTAGATGAGCTTTATGAAGTTCTTTGCTTGGCTAAATGCAACATCACAGTATCTCTTTTTATGTAGGTTCATTGTGCTTTAGGTCCAAACTCACAGAGAAGAGTGGAAACGTGGTCCCCTTATGCTAGCAAACAAAGGCATGGCTAATGAAAAGGGCAAGTTATAACATGCTAATTATTGTTTTTATGTTTCTTTTCTGACTGTCTTTCTATATTAAACATTTCAGCATTCATCCACCACCAGCTTTTGATTTGACACCAGACCTCAAGCTTGCTCTTGAAGCCAACCAGTTGTGCCTTCAAAATTGGGATCGTACTATGAATTCCAGTCACTTGCATTCCCGGTAAATAGTTTCGATTGTAAGATCTCTCTTTTTTCCCATGTAGTTTTCCATTACATAAATGGTTTGTTCGAAGTCATGTCATCCTTTTCAAATAATTTTTCATTTCTCTTGTCATTTTCACAGGGCAATGCATGAGATTACAATTTCAACGAATGACAAGCCGAAACTTTTTAGTCAGGTAACTCATTGTTGGTGTTCTTGATTTTTTTTTTTTTTTTTTAATGAAGTTTACAGTTAATGTTCTCAAGTGTCTGATAAATTTTCCTTACAGTTAACATCCCTACTATCTGAGATCGGGTTGAACATTCAAGAAGCACATGCTTTTTCAACGATAGATGGCTACTCTCTAGATGTTTTTCTTGTTGATGGTTGGACACTTGAGGTATTTTTGTCTTCTGTTTTTAAACGCAATGTCAAAACACTTTGATTTGGTTCTTGTGGAAGTAGGTTACGTCATTCATAAACCAGCTACTAAAATATCTGAGTCATATACCTTAGTGCTTGTGGATTCTTTTGGTTGTTGTTTGTCATTATTCTTAGATATTAAACTTTTGTTCTCTTGTACATATTCCATTTTTGAACCGTTTGATTTGTATTTATGTTTAAATTTGTAGGAGACAGAACAGCTTCAAGTTGCACTAGCAAAAGAAATACCTAGGATCAAGGTAATGCAACTTATTTCGTTACATACTATACTCCTAGAAAAGGAGTTAGAAAATGCTTATCTTTTGGACTTGGAGAAAGGGAAGACTGGAAGTGCAAGGCAATTTTTTTTTTCTTTTATTTTTATTTTTCTTAATTTGATAGTATTCTTTTCCTAATTAAAGCAAATGATGATATTGGACTTATGCTCTGATACTCTCTGCAAAATTGGTTTGGCTAGTAGCTCTGCACTTGCATGTCACTATAACAATCATTAAGAAGTATTTGACATTTTTTTAATTGTATTACAGAATCATCCTAAGTCGAATTATTTGATTTCTCCAATGGGAGAGCAGGAGGTTGGAGTTAAGTCGATCCCCAATCATGTATACATACATAATGATGTATTTGACACCAGGGCTATTGATTTTCACTTGTTGAATTTTGAAACCAAAATCACATCTGGATCCATCGGTGATCTGTGAGTTTTTTCTGTCTTTACAACGTACAGTTTTTTTTTTTTTTTTTTTTAAATTTGGTGGTACACGAGTACATCTTGAAAATTCCAATACGGCGGCCTCAGGTACAAAGGTACTTTCTATAATCAAGATGTGGCTATTAAAGTTCTGAGGATTGACCACCTAAATGAAGCTACACTCAGAGAATTTGCACAAGAAGTGGATATCATGAGGTTTGTTACATTACATATTTAACCACTCTTTCTTTTAGGTCCTTGAACCTTTTCTTGGATTAAAAAACAAAACTAAAGACTCTTCTAGTCCAAAAATCTAGAATCGTTGATATTGAACCATTTTTATTCTTAAATAGACATATAGGCTAATCCTTCTCTAAATAATCGGGCATCCCTTTTTACTCCTATAAACTTGTAGCAAGCTTCAACACAATAATGTACTCCAATTCATTGGGGCAAGCACCAGACCTCCAACCCTGTGTATTGTAACAGGTAATTAAAATGATTCTCGGGCTACATCTAGTCCAACTTCTAGTTTTTTCTACATTTAACAGTTAGTTATATAGTTACCATGTCAAGTCCAAATTTTAATAATCTGTTAGTTTGTATTATTTTTTCATGTACAGAATTTATGTTTGGTGGAAGCGTTTATGACTTTCTAAAACAAAATGGTGTTTTGCCACTTCAGTCCTTACTAGGAGTGGCAATTGATGCTTCTAAGGGAATGAACTATTTGCACCGAAACAACATAATTCATAGAGACCTCAAAGCTGCTAATCTTTTGATGGACGAAAATGGAGTAAGAGTTTTTCCTTTTTTGTATTTTGCCTTACTTTGTAATCTTGTTGGACTTGACGAATTGCAAGGACCTGCTCTGAGAATAAAATCATGTTCCTCTTTTCCCTGAGGTTTCATTATCCCATTCTGCTTTACAGTCTTTCATCAATGTAGATGTATGCTTATATGTTATACGTTTTATTGGTTCATGTTGACGAAAAACATGGCATATGTTTTGCCTTTGCAATTGCCCTCACTTTTTTTCTTCTTTTATTAGCTTACTTTTCCTTTGTACTTGTTTTTCTCGAAACTAAAAGGATGCATATGCAGGCCTGTGCATTCGCGTCCTTGTTTTGAAATGCTCCTTGTTGATAGGAGCTTAACCAGGTTACTCCAAGGCTATTTAAGAGCTTTAACATGCTGTTCTGAGCTTCCTTCTGTTTTAAGAAAGAACATTATTTTGACAGGTTGTTAAGGTTTCTGATTTCGGTGTAGCCAGAGTGCAAACTGAATCTGGTGTGATGACTGCAGAAACTGGAACTTACCGCTGGATGGCCCCAGAGGTAATTGTTTAATGCTTTTGACGGTCTTCATGTGTGCCTTTGGCGATCTTTCCCCATCTCATTGACTCGTGATTATTTGGTGTTTATAAATAAAAGGTCATTGCACATAAACCTTATGATCATAAAGCTGATGTTTTTAGCTTTGGAATCGTGTTGTGGGAGCTGGTAACGGGAAAGGTACTGCCATCTTGGTTTAACCTTTTATTCAAATGACATAAAACAGAGGATTACTTTTCCTTATTCGGGGAAAAGAGATGCCATTTTCAGATTAATGTTTCTTTTTTTTCCATCGAACTAGTTTGTCGTAACATCGACTTCACATTCATCTCAGCTTCCTTATGAGGATTTGACCCCGTTACAAGCAGCAGTGGGTGTGATCCATAAGGTACTTTCTCTTCCATCCTCAGTAAAGCTCTTTTTACTTGTTTCACGTCCTTCAACAGATGTGTGCACCTCAACAGGATCTTATCATCTCACAACTCCTGTGAAATTATCAAACTACTTGTTTGACAGCTTTTATTAATCTCAGAATCCATGGAAGGAAGATACTGATTGTGATTGTGGGAGATGAATTTGCAGGGCCTGAGGCCTACGATTCCTGAACATACCGATCCAATGTTGGCAGAACTCATGGGAAGGTGTTGGCAACAAGAGCCATCCTTAAGACCCCAGTTCTCAGAAATTCTTGAAATTTTGCAGCTTATGTCCAAAAGGGTATGGAAATTTCCAAATCCTAACGGCCTGCTCCCTTTTTTAACTCCCCAATGTGCACTTTAGGAAAAATTGTTTATTTTGAAACAGGTTACGGACAAAAGAATTGGGAAGCAGAAGGAGAAAGCATCACGAATAGCGTCAGCTTTCATGCGTAGCAGAAGCCCGGGTGTCTTATGAGGTTGCTGTTCATGATACTTCTGTAATAATTTATCCAGGACTTATTTTCAATCTTCTCCTCAGTTATGAATTATCAACATTTAAGTTTAAATGCTACAAAAAAAGAAAAAAAAGAGCTGTTCTAATTCTGTAGTCATGTATATAGTACCGACGCAGAGTGAGGCATGCGCGAAAACTAGATTTCAGAGGTTGACTAACTGTAGTAGAACCCTTTTAAGATATCCTTTTCAGTTACAATCTGAAAAACCTAACAAAAATGTTTTGATTATTGTTCAGCCTAAAAACAAAATAAACATTAATTTCTTTTCTTTTTCTTTTGCTCGAAAACATTACTTTCAATTAATTCACCATAGAATTATATATCCCAATTAACATGATTGTATCGTGCAAGCAAAAGTCACGTTGAATTAAAGAGTTCCCCAAAATATATATATATATCTCCTTTTTTTCTTTTTGCCACGTTTTCTACGCCCGAAGAAAGATTCTTAGATAAACCACATATATGCTTTAGAAAATATTGCCTCGAGAATAGATGCAAATTTTAACTCTGATCCGGTGGAATAGTAATTCTTCGAAGTAATTCGGGCGTAGGTTCTTCAAGCAACCAAAAATGGAAACTTTTCAGTAAAAGTTATTTTGCTTTTTCTCCCCTTTCTTTCAATAAAAAACGGTAATTGGTTTGTAATTTTTCCTCTTAGATCGGTCAAAATCCTTCCATTGCATACCTTGGAGTAATCTTGAATTCGCATGAGGTTAAAATGGAACAAGAAACATTTTACGAACATTTTAAATTATCTAATCCTTGGTTGAACTGCCAATTACATTGCTGAATTAGTAGTGGTTTCATCAACCGTAGGTGAAATAGTGCATTTAAGAGTTGCAATGTAATCCAACTAGAACAGAAGTGTGTTTGAAAAGAAAAAAGAAAGTGCTTTCTTTTCTTTCTGTGTGGGCAATTATTCCTATTCTCTTTTAACCCCAAATGCTTGAGAATTGCTTAAAAACATTAATAGAACTTTAAGAAAGTCCTGGAAACCACACAAGGTTCCCGCACTACAATTTAGCAGCTAGTACAGAACTACTAAGCACAAGAAGAAGAAGAGGAATGGAAAGGTTTGAATTCTGTTAGCTATCAATAAAACACAACCAAAATGGCTCAGAGAGACAGAGAAGTAGTTGTCAGCATTAATATTGGTCAGGGCTCGCCTGAAAGGCCTACTGAAAGCTGCATTCGGCAAAGAACACAGAGTCAACAGACCAAGAAAGTGGTGGTGGTATTGGTATGGCTGAAGTTGTGAGGTCTAGTTCAGACGGTTCTTTCTGGAAAAGCTCGTGGAAGCCACCTCTGAGGAAGACAAAGTCCATGCTCCTTGACCCAGTTGAGGAACCACGTCAGAAATCAGAAAGAATAGGAAGTTCAGGACGAGTACACAGTGATGATGATTCTCCTAATGAGGACAACCTTGAAGACATTCCAGAAGAATATAATGGAACCAATTTTGGCCTAGTTATGCTTCTTCAGTGGGTAAGCCTTGTTTTGATTATATCAGCCTTGGCTTGTAGCCTTTGGATTCCAATTCTAAAGAGGAAAAAACTTTGGGAACTTCCATTGTGGAAATGGGATATCCAATTCTAAAGAGGAAAAAACTTTGGGACCTTCCATTGTGGAAATGGGATATACTGGTTTTGGCGTTAATATGTGGCCGTTTAGTCTCCCGTTGGGCTGTTTGGTTGGTTGTGATCTTTATTAAGAGAAATTTTCTTCTGCGGAAAAGGGCTTTGTATTTTGTTTATGGTCTAAGAAGGGCTGTTCAGAACTGCCTCTGGCTGGGGCCTGTGTTGCTTGTGTGGCACGGCATCTTTGATAAAAGGTTCAAGAGAAGACCAAGAGCAGGATCTTCGCTTATGCGACCAAGACCTCGGTTTGTTTTCTGGTGGGTACTTTGGTATGGCTTTTGAAGACGCTTCTTGTTAAGGTCCTTGATCTGTCTTTCCATGTGAACAACTTCTTTGAGAGGATTCAGGAGGCTCTTTTCAATCAATATGTGATCGAGACGCTTTCTGGTCCTCCAATATTCTTGGAGAGTCATCACATGAAAGACAAGGAAAGTGCTTTTGCTGAGGTTAGGGAGTTTCAGATTGCCAGGGCAGCCATGCCCAGTGAGCTCAAGGAAACTCTTCTTCCAAGGAATAATTGCCCATCGTCCCCATCGTGTATCAAGAGGAGTCCTACATTTTCTGGACACGCGTCTGAGAGGCATGACAAAAAATTCCCAATTGACTACTTGCATAAGATGAACCCAAAGAATATATCAGCTTGGAATATGAGGAGGATGATAACTACCATCGGAATGGGTCCTTGACAACTCTAGAGGAGCGAATACTCAATTCGGACACAGATTACAAGTCTTCTTTGCAGATCAAAAATGAATGACAGGCAAAAGAGGCTGCAAGGAAGATTTTCTTCAGAGTAGCCAAGCCTGGGTGCCAGTATGTTCAGCTGTCTTTCTTCCATTTATTTATGTGCAATTTGGTTTGAAGCATTTATGTTCTCTCAATTTTATCTCTGGGCAAAAAGTTTTTCCTTAAGATTGAAACTTCTTTCTTTTGTATCATACTTATTTTCTGTTCTGCAGGATGTGTTATATTATGTTACTATAAATGCGTGTTTTGACAGATATATATTCCTGGAGGATTTGATGCACTTTATGAGTAAAGACGAAGCTACAAGGACAATGCACTTGTTTGGAACAGCAGCAGAAATAGAGGGAATTAGCAAGTCTGCTCTGAAAGATTGGGTGGTAAAATAAATGCTTTTTTTTTTTTTTTTTTGGGGTCTATTTTGGAGAAGCAAAAGGCGCAAATGACTAGTGAGTACTCGTATATTCGTAGTAAGAAATATCTTTTGTTCAAGTAATGAGCTTTTCTTCTGTTAGGTACATGCTTTTAGAAGAGCACTAGCATTGTCTCTCAATGGTACAAAAACAGCTGTGGACGAGCTTCACAATATGTTGAACATCCTTGTAGGCATAATTATCGTGATAATCTCGCTTTTAATACTCGGAATTCCAATCACGAATTTCCTTGCTCTCAGCTTCTTTTGGTTGTATTTATATTCGGCAACACCTGTAGAACCATATTTGAAACAATTATCTTCTTATTTGTCGTGCATCCTTTTTGCGTTAGGGACCGTTGTGAAGTGGATGGAGTTCAGGTAAAGTTCTTCCTATCTATGGTTGTTCTATTATGTCCATTTTCTTCTACAAATGCACCTAATGATGATTTCTTTGGGTCACAGATAGTAGAAGAAATGAATATACTAACTACAATCATTCTGAGGTATGACAACCAAAAGATCATACACCCCAAGAGTGTTCTAGCTTCCAGGCCCATTGTTAATTTCTATCGCAGTCCAGACATGGGAGACGTCGTTGATTTCTGTGTCCACATCTCAACTCCGATGGAGAAAATATCCACTATGAAAGAGAGAATAAAAAGGTAAAAAATTTTAATCAGTTCTGTTTGAGATTTTTCCATTTCTATGTTTTTCTTCTCATGCAGCCAACTGGCAAAAAATATGCTTTTGCTTTGAAAATTTGGTCTGCCTGCCATTAGAAATTAAATATGAGTTTGGTTATAATAGGATCTTTAGATATGAGTAAGCTAGTAACTTTGGTGGGGCTGTGGCTGTTATAAAAATTCAGGTACATTGAAAGCCGAAGCGACCATTGGCACCCAGATCCAATGTTGATAATGAGGGATATGGAGGACTTGAACAGACTGAACTTCTCAGTGTGGCTTACACATAGAATGAACTACCAAGACATTGGGGAGAGAGGGACTAGGAGGGCCCTTTTGGTTGAAGAGATGATAAAGGTGTTCAGAGAGCTTGACATCGAGTATCGGATGCTGCCTCTCGACGTCACTGTTAGAGGCTTCCTAAGTTCCAACTTGGGTGGTTCTCCTTCAATGTGGGCAACTTATTTTGCAGCTGAGGAGTGATTAAGAATGAATATGCTAGTGGCACTTGCTAATCTCTAGCAACAAGGTGCCGCTAAAAAGAGTATAACAAATAGTTTCCTATATGAATAATGGGAATCTGATTCCTTTACTAATGAAAGATATTTGTTCTTAAATGGGATGTGAACTTTTTTTTTTTTTTTAATGGAAGTGTAAAATGTGAATCAAGGTGACAAGAGATGCATAATGCTTGATTGGGCTGTAAAAAATTTCTGGCTTCTTTTGTATGACTTAAAAGATCCATTATATGTGATTCCAATGATATTATTTATGTCTTCTTCATACGTGTTGAAACTTATAAGAGCCATAATTATTAAGCTTGTGTTTGGTTTGCTGGTTAGAGATGAAATTTTTAAGTTCGAGTTGGTTGACTTTTCAAAAACTTTAGTTATAAATTTTGTTAACTTTTCAGAAAAAAATAAAAACTGAGATGAAAAAATATCCTTAAATACCAAACAAAGCCTAAAACTAGTTCATCGTAACATCCATGGACATTATAACTCTAGCAAATATTTTGTTTGTACTTGTTAATAATTAGTAATAGTATCACTTTAAACAACTTGATCTTAGGCACAATCACGGGGTTCGTTTGGTGAATAAGTTTGAGTTGGAAATTTTAAGTTTCAATGGTAATTTTT
>JAFMPE010129181.1:0-23636 GCA_024759925.1 Ficus religiosa
ATGCACAGGAGAGGATGAGGTCAAGGAAGTGATTTGTGTGGGTTTTATGGTTTGTTTTGGTTTAATTGTTTTAAAATGAAAGACTACTTGGTTTAGTAATTACCTAGACCTGAGATTAAGTGAAACGTGATTCCATGTCTGAGGTCACAGCTTCATATGGAGAAAAATAATTATGGAACGAAAAAAAATAAATTTTAGTTAATTGGTATGCTAAAGGTAGGGCAGGAAACTTAAAATTGAACAGAGGAAAGAGAGGGGGGGGGGGGGGGGGGGGGGATGTAACAAAGAAATCAACAGATTCATCTGCGAAAGCAAGGTAGAAGGTAGAATGTTAACATCTTTAAAGGCCGCACTAAAAATCAAGAAGAATAGATTATTTATGCATCGGTCTTCTACACAGATGAGAAATCATTAGAGTTTTCAAATTCTGTGCAAATTCTGATATCTATGTTGATCTTCGTGTAACTTTTATTGTAGAATATGAAATGAATGGTTTGAATGATATCCGAGAAGCTGTTAGTTCAGATTAATATTATGCATGTTCATTTGATCTTGAAGAATATCTTATTTGATTTATTACTAACACTAAGAATAGTATTGAAATTATACTCGTAGACGTCATGTTATTGAATTTTTTCTTAAACTTGAAACCGTAACATGAATGTCCTTGGTCAATTTGTTTCAGATGTTGCAGTTGTTATATTTCCATGTGTATTAGTATCATATGACTACAATAAGATGAAGGAAAAAATTGATACGGGAAAAGGGAGGGGGGGAAAAAAAAAAAGAAATTAAATCGGGCCACACCACGCTTAATCTATATGGTTATGTTTAGCGGAAAGAAGGCGAAGCGTGTAGAGAAATGATACATCAACATATGAATGAAAATAATTTTAATTAAGAGACAAATAAGCAATTTTTTGATGATATGCATACAAGTATTTGTAATTCTAACACAGCAATGATTAGTAGTCCAAAAAAAAAAAAAAGAAGTAAATTTTTTTTACCGTTACGGTTATGATCAATGTGAAATGTGTTACGAGTGATGATGTTCGGTGCTGTGAAAACGATAGACGGGCCGAGTCAATCAAGTGGGGTATACATAAAGCATGAGGCTGGTCGGAATTTTACCTGCATCAGTAAATATGATGGGAAAACAATGCTAGACGGGCCGATTTATAGAATTGGTCCATATAAGCTGACAAAGCCTCTGATTGCAGGAGACCACGGGAAAATCATTGACTACATATTCTCTGATGAATTAGATTGCACGTACATGCGTTGAGTACCATTAGTTGGAATGTATATTTGTTTGATTCGGAATGAGATTGTAAGCAAATGATGTATATTAGTTAAATATATTTGCATATATGTATATATATATATATATATGTTGCACTATATTCATTCTCAATATAGGGTGGACAAGCGGAATAAAATATTAATAATGTTGTTGCTGAGTTTCTAACCACATGCGAAAGAAAGAGAACTATAGGAAGAGCAGTGACATGGTATTTACCAAGAATGACAGTACCAAAGAAACTCAGTAATAAATAGTGATATTATGTATAATTTGGCTGATTTAATTTGACTTGTTATATTGTTTACGATTTATATTTTCCTTAAATAATTATTCCATTTGTGAATTAAATTGTGATTTATTGTTTTTTTTTTTTTTATAAATAATATACGTATCTCAAATGTGTATGTGGGTGAGTATTTAATATAATTTAAATTTTCATCTGGTGGACGGAATTGTTATCTTAATGGCTATTATTAATGACAGAGATGAATTAACATACTACGAAATAATTGCAATGCTGCTGTCATGTAAAAAAATTCAACTTCTACGTTTGTATAACTGTAAGGAACGCTAAAAGTAGAATTGTATACAAAACGAGCAGCTGCATCCACACAAAGCGTAATCCTTTTGAAACAATAGTGGTCTGATTATAATCATACATCTTGCATTATGGTGATATATTTATGAATCGATTAGTTGAAATAAGCAAATCTTATATATAGGCGAATGTTATGTATTTTGCATTTGCTGTGGCCTAGATGAGGCCACTGGATGATGTCCTAGCAATCGAAATAAAGGGGTCAAAGCCGAACTAAATAAAGGGGCCTTTATTAACTCCTAATATTAATGCCATTTGAACATGGCAGTACGTATGTTACAAATGGTAAATAAAAATCAAAGTTGAACTAAATCAGTTTAGCAACCAGTGACACGCTGATTATGAGTGCACAGTATGAATGTCTCGGCGTTGGTTCCCGGTAATCACATTACATAATATTAAAGGTCCTGATTTAAGCGGATGTTCATATGTCACAAGTACCGTATCTTCAATTAACAACCACGGAATTACATTAAAAGCAGTCTAAACTAACATGGGGTACTCTTAACGTTTTCTGGATAGCTTAAAATAAGATAATCACGTACCAAATGGATACTCTTAATGTTTACCATTTCCTTATAAAAGATTACCTCATATCAAACACTTGCTAATATGTACTCTTAATGTTTCGCATCACCTTATAAAAGATTACCCCATACCAAACACCTGCTAATATATACAATTGGAAAATAGCCATAGAAATAGATGTTTATATATTAACGGTCGTAAAACACAAAATTGTAACTTATAACTATAGCTTTGTAACACAACAACGATCACGATGCAACCAGATATAGAGCATATTAAATGAAATTACTAAACTAAAACTACCTTCCTTGATACATGTATTACATAAAGCTCGTTTGTAATACTCTGTGGCAAATTCCATTTGTATCTTTTTTTTTTTTTTTTAATAAATATTTATCATGTAACTCCTTATACAGACTATGTATACATAGCCTTTTCCAGTATTTTCTTACGGCCATTGTTATGTTCAGACATCAATATTTGTATTGCAATCCTGCATCCATTGTCATCCATAGATCCCTGCCACATTATATGTCAAATCATCAATTTCCATCAAGTTCAGTATCTTTTTTAATAATCTGAAAATTGTTTCAATACAAATTATATTAAGCTTACATGAATATCTGCGTCAGATTGTATACATAATTAGTCAAGTACATTTTCACCGGTCCATTCATTGTTACAGTAGTTATTTCGAAAACATCGAACAAGTTATATCATTTAAATTTTTTATGTATACGTTTCGTAAGATTTGAGTTGAAATTTTTAAATTTGAATTAGTTGACTTTTAAAATATTAATTATAATTTTTATTAATTTTTTAGAAAAAGATAAAAATTGAGATAAAAAAATACAGTTTAATTGAAGTTAAACTGGTGAGCCAAACAAGAACTTACTCTTCTTTGCTAGTTTTACCATTTTACTTTCACGTGGTTTTGTACCAAGTTTTCGTTTTTCCTTATATTATAAACTTATGGTATTTGACGTTTAATTCATACGTAATTTTTTTTTTGAAATTTATCGCTCACGTTTCCTATGCGTTCTGATTTTGCATTTTCGATATGGCATCCAAAAACACTCCCGGAAATTTTTTTTTTGCTTTTTTCTTTTTTTAATACCTTGAAATATAAAAGGCAATATCATGTCCAATTCCTTCTCATTCCTCTTTGCGGTTTCAAACAAATTGTTATTACTCTGTTTTGGTGCTCAATTTACTCCATATCTCCTATTCACATTTTTAATTGAACCCAAGGGTTATAATTTCATCGCCAACTTTTCTCCGTTGTCTCTCTCTCTTATAATTTTCCCCATTATTTTTCTCTCCTAGTAAATACGAATATTTACATTTCTTTTCACTTTTATATGATTACCTGGACTGCCGAACGATCAGGATCATACCATCCGACCTCATCGTCCGGTTTCTACATCATATTTTAAATATAAGTACACGTTAAAGTATATATGTATCTACACAACTTGATTATACACTTATCAAATAATTTATTATTCTAATCAACGCCGCTATTTTTCATACGATAAACACACAATTGCTTCATACTATTATATTCACCCACCGATGCGTATATCGGTATCCACCAAAATCTCGCTTCACACTCCTTCTTCACCAACAACTCAACCACAACATCTACTATCTATAACATAATTTCCGTATGTCAATCAACACCACATTTTTTCGTTAACAAATCGAATTATATAATACTAAGTAGAATTACTAAACTATACAAATGTCCCAAAAAAAAAAAAAAAAAAACTAAACTAATGTCATAGATAATTAACATTTTTACCCAATGATGTTCTATGACGCATGGTCATCATTTCGTGTCGTCCCACGTTCAAACTACTTTTGCCAACTACCACCTCCCTTTGTTTGCATTACATCAATATCATTATATAAGCAATTAAATGTATCATTCCTCCTTCATTATTTTCATTAACTTCTCTCTCTTTTTTTTTTTTTTTTTTTTGTTTGTTCTTTATTTTTAATATTTTTCCTTTCATATTTCATAACGCATAAGGACATACCTTTCATCTCTAATCTCGTCAAATACATATTCAATAATCAACCTCTAGCCGTTTCATTCAGCATGCTTCTCAATGTGAACGGTCTGACCTTCTCCATTTTTACTCTGATTTCCACCTCCGCCACTCCGCCTTTTTTTTTTTTTTTTTTCGGTTTCCCTAGTTCATATATATGAACCTCGCTTTGTTGCCACTGGTTTTTGAAACTTTCCTGTGTCTTTTTTTTCTTCTTCTTCTTCTTCTTCTTTTCCTTTAGTCATTAATCATCCCCCTTTATTTTGTCTACATTTTCCCATCAGTGAACCTCTCCAACACACCCATTTGCAAAAATCCTTTAACATCTCCTTACCTCCTCGCATCATTTCTGTTTTTTAGACTTACTTATTTCTAGTGACGGATTCAAAAATTTCTCTTATTAAGGGGTACACATAAGGAGAACATTTTTAAAATTAATAACTTTATAAGATAAAAAGTTTAATATGAGAATAAGTTAAGTGTTATAGGGCACATTTGAGGAAAAAAAAAAAAAAACTTTTGAGTTGGGATACATTTGAAAAAATTTTTTTTGAGTGGGAGTAAATTATAAAATTTTTTTAAAAAATAAAGGTATAGTTTAAATTTCAAAAACCTGAGAGGGACACATGCCCCCGGCCCTAAATGTAAATCCTTGCCTGTTTATTTCATCTAAACCTTCTTGACGATACATACCATTTCACTCTACACTACTAGAGCATTTTTATGTCAAATTTTCTTCAGATGTTCTTCCTTGCTGGGTTCACTTGGGATTCGTTTTGGTTTGTTTTATATTTTCATGAATACCAATTCATTCCATGATGGTTCCTCAACAACACAATTCAAAAAACAAAACCAAACACCGTAATCATAACTCGAATGACTTTACAGCTTCGCTCCATTCTAGGTGGGTTTTGTATTAATATTTTCCCTAATCTAAAACATTTATCGAATGTTCCTCGTCACGATAAATATAGCAATTCATTTTTCATAGCACATAAAATAACAAACAAAAAAAAAAAACCCTGAATTTCTACATATAGAACATAGATCGAATTGCTTTTCCAGTTTCAGTCAAGTGTCGGTTTGTTTCGAATTAAGATTTACTCTAAATTATACAAAATATATCAAATTTTCATGAGTAAATCTATTTTTAAACTGATTTAACTGAAATCAAATGAAACCCGCTTCATGATTCCGCTCGTTTTGCAATTCTTTCACCCTTAATTCTTTCACCCTTTCTTCTTCCAAGATTCAGCAACCCCAGCTTGTTTGATTTCACTGATGTGACTTTTTCCTTTGATTCCACCATAGTTTTCGGCTTTCGCGACACTCTCATCCAAAAAGATTTCGTCTTTTTCCTCCTCTTCTTTGTTTTTTTTTTTTTTTTTCTACAGTACTAACGGGAAACTTTCACGCCGTCAATTGCATATTCCAGCTGTCCTTATTGGGATACAATCACATGCATGTTAGCATATTTGACCCCACTTAGGCCCTCATTCTAATCCACTCTTTCCCAGTCATTCGGTCTTACCCCATCTATGAGGTAAAATTCTTTACCTCGTTGTAGAATCTCCAAGTTTTACATATGTGTTAATATGAATATTCGGATTTACTTGTAGTCATGGAAAGTGTTTGAAATTTTCTTTTGCACCACTTGTTCAACAAGTTTCATAAATAAATCGTGTTGAAAGACTTTAGCAGCAGCAGCAGCAGAGGGGAAAAAAAATAAAAAAATCAACAACGAGTTGAAAGATATTTAAGTTCCGTTTGGATGGAGTCTTCATTTTAAAAAAAGAAAATTTACTTATTTTAAATGGAAAGTCTATTCTTTTTAAGAACAAGATAGTGTTTGAATGTATAAAAAAAATTTTTCTTGAAAAAAAAAATTGTTTAGAATAAGAAAAAATGATGTTGACAATTATTCATTATGAAAATATTTTAAAAAAATTCATTTTTTTTTTAAAAGATACTATACAAAATAAATTAAAAAATGAGATAACTTTTTTTAAAAAAAATGAAAATAATAATAAAAAATTGAAAATTTTTTTTTAATAAAAATTTTTCAATTTCTAAAATTAGATATGTCAGTTGAAACATAAGGTTAATGTCCAAATTACGTCATCAAAAGAGAAATATCAGAAGTCCGTTAAAATTTAAACAATCTGTATTTGCTTCCCATCTGTCTGTCATAAAAATTACATCAACGTTCGGTGAGAAGTTATTAACCCAAGTACAGTCTTAAGAGTTTAGTTTAGAGACACCGAAAAAATAATAAATAATGAATAAATTAAAAAATAAAAATAAATAAAAATAAAAATCCTCTTTTATTACCCTACTTCTTTCTCTGTTTCTCTATCTACATTTTCTCCCTCTAACTGAGGAACAGCGGAAATGGCGTCGACGATTTCCCTATCGGGTCAGATGTCAAATCCACATGGACTCGGAGTCACCGAGTGGAAAAGACAAAGCTCATCGTCTTCACTCTCACTTTGTAACTATCTCTCTCTCTTTCTCTTTCTGTATTTCTGTTTGGTTGCTGAGAAAAAAAAATGTGGGTCGGAATATGAAGCAGCTTTCTCGTTTAGCTGCCTAGGATCTATATTTCCAACATAAGAGATAATTGCTTTATTGGGCTTGTTTTCGTTTTCGTTTTGCTTTCAGTATACTTGATGAATCTAGGAGATATATATATATATATATTATAATTATATATTTCTATGTATATGTACACAGATAAATAGATTTTTGATAGCTTAAAGAAAGACGGTTATTGGGAATGAAAATTGAGATAGACTACCAATTAATTAAGTTTCATAGAAGAGTTTGAGAATGTTCCTGAAGGGGAAAGGGTGAAATTTGAAGCAAAAGGGTGAAATTTGAAGCAAAAAGTGTCATACTTTTTTCGCTAAAGAATATTCCTTTAAGCTTCAAATACGAGAAATTTTGGGTTCGTTTGGATCATAGGTTCAAATCCACATCTTAAACAGTAATTTCAAATTTTTGTAAGAGAAAATACCATAGAAAAAAGTTTGAAAAGTGGCTTAAAACAGGATGTCAAACGGGAGCTAAGCATTGTGATTGTTTCGAGATATTTAAGTAACAAAAAAATCTCTGTACTTCTAAAAGTTAATACAAATTGAAGTAGATGAATAGACAAAGTGCAACACTTTTTAGCACTTTTATCATTCTACTTAATGTGGATTTTTGGATACTTTTCTATCGAGAAAATTCTGGAAAAGTGTAATTACAAAAATCCCGCATGGACTTTGTCACTAGTATCAACTTGCCCATTGACTTTTTAAATGTATCTTCTAAACTTAGGAAAAATGGCAATGTTGGTCCTTTTGTTTGTTTTTCTCCAAAAAGTGGACAGAAGATTTTAGGGGCAGTCTCGTGCCTGATTAGTTTTTGAATGAAAAACAAAAGGATGGACTATTGATGCCACTTATATCAAGTTTAGTGGTGTCGTGGGTGTCGTTGCCCTTTGGCACATTTGAAAAGTTAAGGGGCAAGTTGATACTAATTCCAGTCAAGGGGGTGTCTTTGTAATCTGATTTAGATAGAGAAGGCTTACTTACAAGTTTGCAACCTCATTTTCATTGGAAGTACTTTTAGCTGCTTCGGTAGTTTTCTGTTGGAATATCTATTGAATGATATGTTAAAATTTTTGTTTAAATTTTTTCTATTTTCTATTTAACAGGTAACATAAGCTCAACTACAAACATAGCTGGTAAGCAGGTTCTGTGGTATGGGTGTTCATATATCAGGCATAATCGTAGATCTCTTTGTGTATACGGTCTATTTGGAGGGAAGAAGGAAAATAATGAGGGAGATGATGCTTCTTCAAAGGTTAACCAAGTGCCTCTTATTCCTGTATTTACTTAACATTGTGATTCAGGCAGATTTTGATCTATGTACACAAAATTCATAGCCCTTGTTGACCTAAAGTTATATTGACTTGGTTTATGTGTGAAATAGTTGATGAGGTTACATTCTAACAAACTTTTTCCATGATTCCCATTTCTTTGGTTTTTACTTGCTATTTTCAATATCCTGGCCTGGATAACTTCATTTATATAATATGGCTGTAAAATTTTGGGGCCAATCCAATATCAACATTCATCATCAAAGTATTTGTATTCACATTGATTTTGTTGTTTAACTTGAGAAACTTTAGATAAACATAAATGTTAAGCGCCATCTTAAGCATTTCTGTCATACCATCTATCAAATTAAATGTTAGTCTTGTAAGGAAAATGCTAGATGGCTGTTTTGTTTTGTTTTGTTTTTTTGTTTTTGTTTTAATTGGCTTTTGGGCTTCATGAATAATTTATGCTATAAGATGGGGCTTGCGAGTTATGAATCATATTCATCATCACCGTTATTATTGTGAACGCATTTTCGTTGTGTAACTGGTTTCTGGTTATTTTGCCCCTCAATTTCAAATCTGTTAGTTGAGATTAACATTTTGTTATGCCAAATTGTTTTAGGCAGGGGTTTTCGGAAACATGCAAAACCTCTTTGAGACTGTGAAGAAGGCACAGATGGTTGTCCAAGTTGAGGCAGTTAAAGTACAAAAAGAACTGGCCGCGTATGAGAAAATTACTTTTGTTTGCGATGTAACCTTTCTAGTTTTTCTACCTGCTTTAATTTCTAAATTTTCCTATTTTTCTTGTTATGTTTGCAGAACAGAGATTGATGGTTACTGTGAAGGCGAGCTGATAAAGGTATCTTTTTCTTGCAAGTATGCAATTTGTTTCTGGTGCTAGAAATTGTGTGAAGTTTTATTCTTGTAAATCTTCTTTTGGAATTTGGAGATTAATTAGTGAAAAAGTGGATTTAGTTTTCATGAGTTCAATCATTTGATCTTATGCCTGCCATCCTCCCTAAACTTTCCGGAAGTCTAATTTTTTATTCTACAGGAAGAACAGAAAATCCTTGTAATCTTTGACTTTAACTTTGTTTATATGCACTGGACCTGCTTCTTTCATAAGCATAAATAAAGGTTGTAGCCTGATCACTACCATGTAGGTAACACTATCTGGGAACCAACAACCTATACGCACGGAGATCACTGAAGCAGCAATGGAATTAGGACCAGAAGTGAGTGTCCACAATTTACTTCACCTTGTTTTTTTCCTTTGGATGGTTAATTTATATACGTATGTATGTGTTCATATATATATATATATATATATATTCTTACATATAATCTTGCTTTATGTCTTTGTTGACAAATGAAAATGCATGGTCCTTGTGTTTTATCCCTTTTTTTTTTTTTTTTTTTTGGGGGGGTACTTTTGGTAGTCCTGGATTGATTATCAATCAAGTATCATGAAAGATCCATTGTTTTGGCTTATAGAGTTCTACTTTTCTCTAGTGTTTCCCTTTCCCTTGGTGTTGTTTCCTGGTTCTTTGGAATAAACGTTAAATTAACTTATATTCCCTATTGAGCCAATGATCTCAAATAGTTATTTAATTATGCACGAAGACAATTTAATATTTAAATCGATGAGATTCTTATTCCTAAGTTCAGTAAACACTTGAGATGGAAATGGATCTTTATTTCCCCGTCCTAATAGATTCTTATTCCTTTTCTTTACTGTTCAAACATATTACTTTTCGCATTACATTTCGTTATGATTTGGTAAACATGCAAATATTACTCTCAATTCTTTGTAAATAATAAAAAAGAGGTTTCTAAAGTGTTTTGACAACGGATTTAACTTTGGCCGCGCCTGAGTCCCAAAGTGGCAACTTAATACTTTTCAATTACTGATTTTACCATCATTTTTTCGCCTTTCTCATTTGGGCATGTTAGTAACTCATTTCTACTTGGTCATCACTAATTTTACCACTCATTTTATCGTCATCTGGGCATATTACTTGCAAGTAAACTCATGATCAGCACCTTGCTACTCCGAATTTGGCGGTCTGGCATGACAATTCGGAAGATTTCATGAGGTGCTCAATAGGGAATGATTTTTACATATTCCCGCTTTGTAATGCAGAAACTCTCTCTTTTGATTACTGAGGCATACAAGGATGCACACCAAAAAAGTGTTCAGGTGAGAATTTCTCGGTTTATTCAATCAAAGAAAAAAAAAAAAAAAAGAAATTCTCGTATTTTGCTGCTAAATGAAATACTTCACCTTGTTGATCCTCAGGCTATGAAGGAAAGGATGAGTGATCTTGCCCAGAGTCTCGGAATGCCTCCGGGTCTCAACGACGCATTGAAGTAATCTTATTTTTCTTAATGTAATGGTCTGAGATTAACAATTTTGTGTATGTACCAGGCAAAAATGCTCACTTTTAAAGGCACTTAAAGTTTAGTTTCATTTTATTTTACGGTAGTAGCAATTTTTTCGATCCTATATCCCAGGCCTCACCACAAAATCAATGGACTATAAAATTTGTCTGGTAAAGAAATTACTCACTTGAGTGTAATAATAAAAAACTTGTAGTCCTTGTTATTCATGGTTGTCATTTATTTTGAGGAATTCGGTGTCTTTACAAGAAAGTCCGTAATCTTGGCAAATACAATCAATAATTAATAGATTTGTAGATCCTAATTTATCTTGCGTTGAACAATTTTCAAGTAGAATAACAAATTTGATTAAAATTTGTCTGTATTCCCCAATTCACTTCAATCTTCAAGACAAATGAATTTCATGAGAATATCGGTGCCTAAACTTGAATGTTCATTTATATGATAACGGTTCCTAATCTAATTCCTTCATCACTAAGCCATCATTTACATGTTTGCTTTTTCCCGATCAATCTTTCTCGATCAAACCCCGTTTTCGATCGCCATCATCAAGATTTCAGCAATTCTTTCCCCACCAAATGTTGGGAGAACAACCAAGTAAACCTTTTGCTCTATGTGATAAAATGCAGCAAAGCCAATAAACCAATCAAAGCAACAATAAATCAAAACAATCGATCACACAAGGGACACCGATTTATTACGTGAAAAAACCTTCAACACGAAGGAAAAAACCACGGGACCGTAGGCCGATATCAACTTCCACTATATTAACAATAAATTACAAAGTTTTCTTTAGATATCATTAGATGCTCACAATCAATAAGATAAATACTTAAAAAAAGAAAAAAAAAAAAAAAACCTTCAAGGACTATTGGGCTTGGCCCCATTAATTTGTCCAACCATGAGGCGGACCCAACACCAAAAATTATCTAAGTTGAAAAACAAAAAAAGAAAAAGAAAAAGAAAAAGAACAGAAGCAATATTTTTCACTTGCATTTGTTGAATGAAAGCTCCTTTCGGCTGAAAGATTGGAAATTCATGGCCAGCTCCACTCACAGTTGCTAAGTCAAGCCTTTGTCTACCTGTGTCCATCCTCCTACCTATGGAATGAAAATTTTACCCTAAAAATTTTAAAAAAACTTTCAATCTTATTAGGATAAAAAGAAAAATAATGTCGGTTTTGTAAATACCTGTCCTCGAGTAATGTGTATGCCTGGTTTTTATGGTGAGATTGTCAATTACTCCACTACAGAGAAACAGAAACAATATGTGAAACTTGAATTCCAATAATTCTCCTATTCCAAGTCACTTTCAATAACACATAAATTTAGTAATATTTAGATGGCCTTTCTACATTATGGAATCTCAAGCAATATAATATGCTATAAATGTTAGATTTGATTAAGATCACATCAAAATAAAACTAAATGTAAAATTGATAGAATCTAATATAAATGTGATAGTTTAAAACAAAGCTCTACTTATATGAATGTGGAATGTCATAATTTAGAAGCTTTTTTCTTTGATTAGATGCAATTGTCATGCACAAGTTATAACAAGCACACAAATATTTAGTCTCGAGGATTTCCTTTTCCATTATTCACGAACTAGATCATGATCAACATTGAACTCAATTATATCTTCTTCTGAACTCCTCCAATGGCAGATAATAAACATAAACAACTATCATAGAATGGCTCTTTTTGCACAACATAATTATCGAATCTCCCCTTTGTTTCCGACAGCATGCGAAGGATAATTTACAAGCAGGCATGAAATGGTCAATTGCCTAGAAGATACAGCCTTCTTTATTTACTTTTTTTTTTTTTGGTGAATTATAACTAAGAACTATTCTGCTCTAAATATCGGATGAAGAAACTTACGCATAAATTAACTTAAATTATTTCCCCAATGCCAAAATGAAAATCAAGAGAACGAAATCTAGCAAAAGGAAAGAAGCAACTCATTTTCCCCCTATTGAGAAAATTACCCAAATAACTACTTTTTTTTTTTTATTATTTTAAATTTATTGATTAACATGATACAAAATCTCCACTCTTGACCAACATGACACAAATTTTAGCTAACTTTAGTTTAAATTTGTGTTATATTGGTCTAGTATGAAATTTTTGTGTCATGTTGGTACAATGGTCTTTAAATTTGTGACATTTAGGTGCTTTCCCCTATTCTATTAGACACAACGGGACATAAATCAAGAGAACTAAAAGAACAATAGAGAATTGTAACGACCCAAATTTTAATTAACAATATTGTTACAAATTAGATGTTAGGAATTAACATGGGTAATGTAATGGTATTATATTTAATTAATTTCAATGTTGCGTTGAGTTATTTTCCACAGGTACACGCAACGAGTACACAATGTACAAGAACAAGTTCATTCTATTTAATGAAAATTTTCTGTAAGTTCATGTTTTGATTTGCTGAATTATGATATGATCACGACGTGATGTGTTTTATGTTATAAAGTATGGAATTAAGTATTCTAGTAAAACTGCAAAGTTTTCCTTGATCTTTCCTTCTATGAAATAAGACCCATTTTTCATGACGTTAACTTCACACTTAATTTTGTATCTCTCAATGTCCCTATTCATTAGCATAAATTTGACATCACAGTAAGAAGTTATGGCTAGCATACTCTTCGGATACTTGTCAGTCACCAAACAGTTTACTGTGTGTGAAAATAGGTGCGGAAATTCTAGAAGTTGCCCAAATTTTTTTTTCTTTTTCTTTCACACGTTTTCACACTTTAATAACAGCCATCCCCCACCTATTAAGAGCCAATTTCCTAAATTTAATTTCCAGTTAATCCCAAAATTAATCCTTTTAAATTTTTTCTATGCATTATGAGCAATCTCCCTCTCTCTGTCACTATTCTCTCTCTCTCTTTCCCTTCCTTCCTCTCACAAAGATCTTTGGTTTATCGTTATTATTGGTTGGAAGATTATTTTGGATTTCCTTCAGTTTATTTCGTGATATAGATTTTAAATTTTATATTAATTATAGAGGTTATTTTATAAGATAAAAATAATATTTAAAAAAATTTGAAATCTATACCATGAAATAAACTTAAGGAAATTCATCAAGATTTCCTATGTAGTATTTAAGCTTTTGTTATAAATTTAACCTAAAGTTATGATATGCTAAATTCTGATGATGTGAGAATTAAAAATATATTAAATTTTAATTAAATAATATGTCACAATATGAGGCTGCAATAGTGTGACCCAATAGTATGAATTATGATAAGATAAAAATATAATCTTAATATGTTTCTTTTCAACCCAAACTTATTATAGGTCTATTTTTATTTTTACTTAGTAAAATGGGGTCCATTTTTTTGGTAGAGGGTAGCTCCGTCAGGGAGCTAACCTAATTGGGACATCCTAACTTAGATCGATACTAATTAAACTATTAATTTGTTAAAATCAATTTGATAATTTGGAATTGAATTTGTATAAAAAAAAAAAAGAAAAAAAAAAAGCAACCATTACCTTTGTTGGGGCTTCAAAAAGCAGCTCTTCCTTAATGTCAAACTCCTCCACTTCCTCCTTCTCTTGCTAGTAGATATTTGGTTAAATTGATCTTGCACAGAGTCATGGATTTCCTTAATGTCAAAGTCCGTCTTATCGCGAACGAGCTTATTCGTAGCCTGCCAAATAGTATCCACAAGTAGAGATGCATAGATTAAGAAATCCCGGTCATAATAATTTCGATACAACACAATTTCAAGGACAGAAGCCATGAAATCACAGAGGGAATCTGTGCGGAGGCGCCATCGAGACATGAACCAAAGAGGTCTAACTCTCTCGCAAAACAGAAACAAATGGATGGCACTTTCCATACTCGTATCACTCGACCCACACAATGGGCAGGTTGAATGATTCAGAGCTGCTCGGACCGGTAAAGCATCCCGAAGAAGCCGCCACCATAGTATCTTGTACCTGTGGTTTAAGTTGGAGCTCCATATTTTCTCACAAAGTTTCTTTCTAGACGAGGAAACCTGAAAGTGACGCAGCTGCTCTAAAATACTCTCCCAAGATAAGCTCGGTCCGCCCTCAAAGTTAACAACATTTGATTTCCTACATACATATTGACTGCTGATGATACCAAATTCCACTGCGTCTTCGACATGTAGCAAGCGGACCCCACACCTTTTTATTTTTACATCTGCTTTCTTATTAGGTCCGAAGCCAATTGCCATCCCTTCTGCAGAGAAAAAGTTTTCTGCACCACACGTAAATGCACCAGTTCCGAAGTAAAATGACATCTCTTCTGCAGAGTAAAATTTTTCTACATCACACATAAATGCAGTCATGAACACATGGTTCTTGGCACTCGAAGGCAAACACATCAGGGGAAGTGGGACGTGCCTTTCATCGCCATCGAATGTTTTGACATATATTTCGCTGTTTAAGTGTATTTCGCCTTTTAAATTTATTTCTACAGGGTAACGTCTGTTGTACTTCTTGCATGAAAAAATAAAGCAAAATGCAAAGCCCATGAAGTTGGAATTACAAGGAAGCCGAATATTAATTGAACGTCCCTTCTTTTGATAGCTGAACCACTCCGGAATGTTATCCCCTGGATAACAGATTTTAGTAGTTGGAGGACAAGACACCCCTGGATAACACATTTTAGTAGTTGGAGGACAAGACTGTAGCAAAGCATGAATAAATCATGGTTATCTTTAAATAAAACATCAATTTATCTGTCACAAGAAATAGCGAATTTGGGATAAAAAGCTTATAACTTGGCTGTGCCATGAAAACATCACAATTATTACAAATATTGATAAAATTAAATTAAACATTTTACTTGAATAAAAGAAAGAAGTGGCATACCACATGCGGAGTTTTTCTCAATGCAAATTCTGCTGCAATGAGCGAAGCTCTCATCTGAAATTCAGACATTAAGTTCTGGTGTTCCAACTTTGAGCAATCCATAAATGAAAAAGCAACCCCAAGATTAACACGATCTGTAGGTGGTTGTGTGAGTGTAGTCAATAAATTTGACACCCTTTTCAGTGACGTGCATCCACGAGCATCAACTCCCTTTATAGTCAGTGGAAGCTCTGGTAGAGATTGGAGAAACCTGCAACCTCTTATGCCCAATCTACGCAGCTTAGAAAATTTGATGTTTTCGGGTATTCTCCTAATTTTTGTTCGAGTGAGCTCTAAATACAACAAGGAAGTTGAACATGAGAACAAATTATTAGGGATCTGGGATACACTTATGCCTTTAAGACATAAGTGTTGCACCAAGTTCGTGCCAGTTAACAAGGGACGAGGCAAGCTTTTAAGCTTTGGACATTCAAAAATATCCAGACGAATCTTATTGTAGATGTTGGGTGGGATAAGCTCGAGATTTTTGCAATCGATAATGAGGAAATGATCAGCCCTAGTTAGATTTTCCAATAATGACATTGGTAAGTTTCTGATCCCCGAGCCTTGTAAATAGAGAGACCCTAGATTTGACATTGGCTCTGAAATTTCTGGCAAGTACTCTAGTTTTGGGCAAGAATCGAGAAAGAGAGTTTCAAGAGATTTTAACTTACAGATGGTGGTTGGAAGACTCTTGAGATTTTGGCAAGATGCAAGATTTAATTCTTTAATCCCAATCAGATTGTCAATTGACTTTGGCAAATCTATAATCCCTGATCCCAATAACCAAAGAGACCTTAGATTTGGCATTGGCTCCGAAATTTCTGGCAAGTACTCTATTTTTGAGCAACGATCGATTTGAACAAATTGAAGAGATTTTAACTTACAGAAGGTGGTTGGAAGACTCTTGAGATTTGGGCAATCATTAAGGGTTAAATCTTTAATCCCAGTCAGATTGTAAATTGACTGTGGCAAATCTATAATCCCTGTTCCCGATAAATTAAGAGACTTTAGATTTGGCATTGGCTCTAAAATTTCTGGGAAGTACTCTAATTTTGAGGAACAAGCTGGTGCAAGTACTTTGAGAGATTTGAACTTATAGATGTGGGTTGGAAGACTCTTGAGATTTCGGCATCCTTCAAGGGCTAAAGATTCAATCTCAATCAGATTGTAAATTGACTTTGGCAAATCTATAATCCCTGAATATGATAAATCAAGAACCCTTAGTTTTGGCATTGGCTCTGAAATTTCTGGCAAGTACTCTAGTTTTGGGCAAAAACGGAGACAGATATTCTCCAGCTTTAGTGCTTGAGAGAGGTTTGGAATTTCAATCAGGTTCTTAGATTCTTCAAGATTTAGAACTTTTAAGCTCCCAAAATTCTGTCACCAAATAGAAATGGAATAAAGAAACTTATATTAGATTCATTACACAAGATATTTAAAGCTGTCGGAACTAAATATTACCTGAACGCCATCCCAAAGTTTCTCTAGCTTACTCCCCCGCAAGTTCAGCTCAACAAGATTTTGTGGCTTAAAATTTGGAGGCAAAGTTCTTGAAGGGTAACAGTTCCAACAAAGATATCTAAGCTCATCAGGAAGAGACAGAAGACCTTGTGGAAGGTTTAACTTTTTGGTAACATCATGAAAATATTCAGCAATTGACAAATATTTTAAATTGATCATGTTTTTGAAGACTAGAGGATCCAAGTCTATGTCACTTTCAAGTTCATGAACATTCAAAGAAATCCCTTGGACTTTTTTTGTCCCCTGAAAATTGAGAAGAAACAGAGTCATGAGCATATATGACATACACAAAATTGTAAAATGTAAACTTCATATAAGGTACAGAGACGAGCTTGTAATAACTAGAAACACGACTACATATGCACACATTGTAGTTTTTCCTTTTTGTCCGCTCAAATCTAGGTGTTTGGTATCTGATTATCATAAATTGAAACATACTAAATCATGCTAAATGCTGACATAACATATGTGTGCGCAGTTATAGACAAATTCATTGAAATGTTTTTGTGCTTTCTATTCTTCATGCAGACAGTTTTACTCAAATTCTAATGAAACTTTATTGTAGGTGCTACTTACAGTCTTATATTTCAAGACACGGTAGATATCCTTAGCCAACCACAATCTACTGCGCCCTTCAGGCTCATCATAAGATTCTTCACGAACAATCTTCCGCCCCATGTCTTGCAGCAAATCATGCATACGTAACCTGTTTTCCTTGAGAGTTATGAGAGACTTGGCCTTGAGAATCCTAATTCCTTTTCCCACATTGCGATCAAGATAATTTCTTTCTACCAATTCTTTATTCTCGCCATTGAAGAAGCATGCTATATCAAGAAACATCTCCTTCTCATTACGTTCTAGACCATCATAACTGATTCTCAGTACTTCATCGATGTCCTTGGCTAGACATTTTTCCAAGTCATCCAATGTACTTTCCCATAATTCTGGGCTCTCTGGGCTCTCGGAACATAGGTGAGAACCCAAAACTTTAAGAGCCAATGGAAGACCTCGAGCATACTCGACCACCCTACGCGACAGTGATTCATAACCCTTCAGGGGAAAGTTTCTTCGAAAAGCTTTTGAGCAAAAGAGTTGAAGTGCTTCTTCCAAATTTAATTCTTCAACTTGGTATGTTTCATGAGCAGCAATATTTTTGAGCAATTGAGAATCTCTAGTTGTTATAATGATTTTACTGCCAGGACCAAACAAAACTTGTTCAACTAGATATTCTAGTTGTCCAGCACTATCTACATTGTCAAGGACCACAAGAGCTTTTGTGCGCCGAAGCCTTTTATTTGCAAATTCGTTGACTTCTATCGAACTTTCTTCCCCCAATAATTTAGAGAAGAGTGCTTTCTGTAAATTATTGAGCCCACTTCTTTTTGACTCTTCCTTAACATTTTCAAGAAAGAAGCTACCTTCAAATTGAGATGCATATCGGTTGAAAAAGGCACGAGCCAGGGTTGTCTTACCAATACCGCCAATGCCCTGAATGCCTACAATGCGAACTTCTTGCGAGCCGATGTTCAACAATGATTCAAATTGCTCAATTCGTTTGTCCATTCCAACCAAGCCCTTTTCCTTCAAATTATTGCTTGGTGATAAGCGATTCAAATTCCGCATAACATCTTTGACAATTTCCTCAACTAATTTAGCATCGGACCTACCACCATGAAGAGTAAATAGCAATGAGTTATGATAAGAAATCAAACAGACTTGTGCCAAAGACGTTCTCATTTAATGTTAATGTTGCTTATAATATCTTTTTTTTTTTTTTTTGTTTTTTTTTGTTTCAATTCATGTTCTTGTCCAGCCATTTGAACAAATTAGGCATGAACAAGTTCTCGTTTTGAATTGTAAGAGATAATTTGAAGATGAAGGATTATTATCTGAACATATTATGGGTGTGTTTACTAATGCATAATCGTAGTAAGCATTCCTACTGGGCATGTCGATGCTCAACCCTTATATTTAACCACTCAGGTAGTGTTCAATGCGACTTATCCAATGAGGGGTAAGTCGAGGGATTTTGCTGTGGAGATCATAGAGGAGTATTTTATTGCAACAATAGGCCTTTTACATTTCCATTTAATTATGAACTTCTCGTTGTGGACTGTATCAAATTAATGTTTGACTTGGATTATTCTGATGATGACGGATTTTTAGGTACTTAAAAAAAAAATTATGGTGCTACTCTTACTGTGGATTTGATGATGTATAACTGTATTTTCAAATTTTTCTTCAAGTCCCATGGGCAATGTTTTTAAGTATTTATGAAATTATCTCATTTTGTTTATTTTAATTAATTTATGACTACTACTTAACCCCCACTTAGGGGCGTTACGGGTAAAAAATATTACGACAATAAAACTTAAGTTGTGTAACTTTTTTGTTTTAAAAAAAGCTAAAAAGAATAAAAAATTGAATTAAAATAAGCAAATTAAAAAATAGAGCATAAAAATAGATACATATATATTATGATTAAATTAAGTTCTTTATTCATGGTAATAAAGTTAATAATAATTAGGGCCTTCTTTTCACACTATTATGGATATGAAAATAATGGAAAAATTGGATGTTACATAATATTAAGTTAATAAAAAATATTTTATATTTAGTTAATATAAAATTAATATATGTTGCTATTATTTTTAATATAATAATTTGTAAGTAAACAAATGATGAGATAATAATTTAATACTAATATCAGGATTAGGAATCACAACTAGAGGGGCATGGAATTGTCAATACGATTCTTCAATCCCAAATTAATGTGTGGCCTATCATTCCCATTCTCATTTTAAGAAAAAAAATAAACAAGTAAATAAGGGATTAACGCTCATTCCATACTTCTGATAAGTAAACCTTAAAACATGACGATATAAGCTATCTCTACGCCATTTGGGCTCTCTTATGCCTTTTAAATATGGACCATTTGTTTTAAGGTCCGTATATGTGTAACTAACCATCTTGGTTGTTTATAATAAATTTTCTCCATCTTGAGGAGGATGATATGGGGCAGCAAGATCTGGGCTTTTGTATGGTGATGGAATCATCTCAAGGTTAAATAATACATATTTCTATTTTTCAGAAGCTTTGCTGACAGTGTTAGATTTGGGAGAAAAATTTAGGTTTTTTTTTTTCTTTTTTCTTTTTGTTTGTTTTGTTGTTGTTGTTGTTGTTGTTTTTTTTTTCTTTTTTTTTTTTTTTTTTTTTTTTTTGTAGAAATGAACCAATGACCAAGACTCGTGACATTGTATAGCCACAATGTGTGATGTTCAATATGACGTTTTTTCCTTTTTATGGTAATTCTTGTTTGGGAATAAGTTCACCTAAGAATTTCAGATTCCCATTCTAAATAGCATTTCCTTAATCTTTGAGTCTGATAGGTACGATTTCCTATTCTTTTTCAAAATTTTCCTTTTCTTGAAAAATTTTGCATTTCTTTATTTTCTAATTATGTTTAGACCATTATTCTTAGTTATCCATTTGTGTTTTATCATATAAATAAGTGCACCCTTTTTACTAGTTCAGAACAATCCTTGTTGAATGAAAATGAACTTGACCATAGATTTTTATCTCTTTGAAATTTTGGTATTATTTTAGGAAACGATGAATTTTGAAGTTGTTTGCTTGACATGTGAATTTAAAAAATTAAAATTAATTTGTTATTCCATTTTTTAATATACACTACTGTTACTTCATGCCTATTAATTGGAGTAAATTTTGTCGTTTCTACAAGCCTTTGGGCATGAACTTTCCCTCCTTTACGAATCTTTGTAATTCTTTTTTTTTTTGGTTATAATTATTATTATTTAATAAAGATGGTGGCTCATTTTCATCATAGGATAGAGCTTTTGATTGTGGTTGCTGCCTGATTTATCCATAAAAGTTTTCCCAAAAAATTTATTTTACCAATACTAATTTTTACCCTATGTGTTCTTAAATTTACAACCGTAGTTGATGATATTAATTAGCTAAGAGTTCATCAATTATGTATACGAATCTCTGAAAATGTGGAAAAATATAAACGATATTGTCACAAAAATAATCCGACTAATTGGACAAAACCTTTGCTAGTGTGATAATTCAGTCCTACACCTATAGGCAAGTTTCAATTTTCTAACAAATTGATATCCCAACCATCCCAAATTAATCATCAGACAACATGGAAATTAAGTCTTTTCTATTACTAATTGTAATGAAAATAACAACAGGAGCAATAAATATAGTGGCTAAAGCATATAATTATAAAACTATACAGAGTACGACATCTAAATTTATTAGAAATTACCCAGTGACTGATGATGAATCGAATCCAGATAAATCGCTCACTGTTGTCAAAGCTTTCTTCCATTTCTGCACCTTGTCCATCTTATGGCGAAAGCGGTTTTCATGAGCAGTAAATGCAATTGCATAACTCTCTTTCTGGTGTCGAATATTTGTTGGTTCGACGTTGTAAAAAACCGGAATCACAATCTGTTCGTCTATCTCCTTGCACTGAAGAATGTGACAGAGTTCCTCCAAACACCAAGAGGAAGTAGCATAATTTTCCGATAAAATGACAACGGAAATCTTTGATTCTTGGATCGCTTTCATGAGTGCAGGTGAGATTTCATCTCCTCTTTCTAGGCTCTCCTCATCTATGTAAGCTTTGATTTTTTTACCAACAAAAGCTTTGTATAGATGACTAGTGAAAGTTTTACGAGTATCCTCCCCTCTGAAACTAATGAATACATCGTAAAGCTTTTCTCGAAAAGGAATAGAAGAACTAGCAGCCATGCCTAGCTGATGATTCAGAGGGTACCTGTAGAAATCAATACATATAAATTAACAATATTAGGCTTAGCACTGATAAGGAAAAAAAAAAAAAAACAAAAAAAAAAAAGGTAGAAGAAGAAGCCTTACAGAAACACACCTCTTGTGTGATGTAATAATGAATTTAGCTTCTTGCTCAGTTTTCTTCTATGCAATTCTCCTTGGAAAGTATGACAAGAAAACAGAGAACTTTAATGGACACCATGTGAACGACAAACCTCCACATTTTCAAATGAAGAAAGGAAAGGGAAAGTAGCTTTAAAGCACTTACGCCGAAGTTTCAAAGGATATTAATTTTTAAATACATGCTTTTTTTTTTAATAATAAAAAGTCCGGAAAGGACTGACACTGGCATATTCGAGTTTTCTCAAAAGCGACAAGAATGTTAGTCCTGTGTGGCTCTTCCCCTTCCCGAGAAAACAGTCTCATTAAAGGTGTTAATTAAAAGGATACTATTTTTAAATATTATTTTTGATAGGATGGATGAAAAATAGAAAGAAAAGAATTTAGGTGATAAAAATGACAGATGTTTTCTCTCATATATATTGTTTAGAAAAGAGAAAGAAAATAAGAAAAAAAATGTTTAGTGAAATACGTTTTTGTAAAAATAACCTCATACAGGCTGAGATATGATTATAGATTACGGTCAAAATAATTATTTTTTTTATATTTATTTTGTTAAAGATTTATATTTACTTTTCTTTTTAAAATTGGAAAGATTAAAAAGTAGTGAGACGTATGAATTTTCAATTTCCTTTCCTTTCTTTTTCCTCTCTACCAAACAACTAAAATTTTATTTTTCTCTTCAAAATTCCTACATTAATTTCCTTCCACTCCTTTTTTCACCCTATCAAACATAGGCTCACACATGTGATATCAAACACTCTAAATAGAATATTAGACTGACAAAAAATCAAATTTATTAATATACTAAATGAGTATAACCTTTTACTGTTTAGTGAATAGTGTTTTTTTTTTTTTACTTTTGCTGCTTTGTTACGATTGTTTTTTTTTCTTTTGCTGCTTTGCTTTACTGTTCAGTAATTAATGTTTTTTTTTTAAATTTTTGCTACTTTGCTGTAGTTTTTTTTTTTTTAAACTTTTGCTGCTTTGCTGCAGTAGAAGGATGTAATATTTCACTGTTTAATGAACAGTGATTTTTGTTTTTGTTTTTGTTTTTTTTTTTTATTTTGTTGCTTTTACTGTACATTTTTTTTTTCTACAGTAGTGCACAGTAGCTGCTTTTTCTACATTAAACTGTCGATTTTGCCTCTATCCTATGTGCTGATTTTGACTTATCTACAGTGGAAGGACGATTTTGTCCTCACATATTTTACTGTTTTGTCTACAGTGCAGAGACTTTTTTGCCTATCTGATTTAGTTGGTTTTCCTTCATCTACAGTGATTTGACATTTTTAACCCTATTATGCATAAATTACCGACTACTCACACAGTATAATTATCGTTTTACGCTCTTTTTTAGTTCCTTTTCTTTTTCCTACAGTGTGTTGTCGGTTTTACCCCTATTTAGAGTTTTTTTTTTTCTTAACATTATTTTTGCCTTTTTTTTTTACGTTAAATTTTAGACATTAGATTATGATCATTGAAAAAGTATCCATTACCTACTCTCTATTACATG
>JAFMPE010129192.1:841-11143 GCA_024759925.1 Ficus religiosa
ATCCCCTCTCCTTACAAGGTGGTTTTGAAGGGTGAGTTCGACCTAATGAGGTGGCATGGCAAAGGAGATCTGCAAGGGTCACCGTCTATGGGCAAAACCCTCGGAGATCCGTTCACCGGTCTCAGACTCGTATGGCTTCTACGGGTCTCGCCCATGCCCATCGGCTGGTGTTATTGTTGTTGCACTCTTGTTGCTGTTGCCCATTTACTTTTTCTTGACCCGTAGACAAGAAAGTTAATATATATGAGAGGATAGATAAAGAGAGAGATGCAGTTTTAAAATTACGAATGACTTCAAATTCATCCTTATCCGATAATCTTGTATTATTGTTCTGTTCTTTTTTTAATGGATTACCGGAGGAGCCAACTATAAATAAATTACCGAGAAAATCGAGATAGCATGTTGTGTAAAATAGAAGTCGGGCCAATAGCATAATAATAGAAAAATTAAGATAATGTGTCGTGTAAAATCAAAAGTCAAATATTGTCTTGATAATAGTTAATAGGTTACCGATGATAGGTTGCGAATCATTAACGAAAACAACCCAAAAACCAATAAAATAAATTCATCGCAATGCTTTCTTTTTTTGCATGCTTATAATTATGCTATCAAGTTGACAAGTAACTTAGGATTTGTATTCTCTAGTATCTCATAATCTTTGCAAAAAAATAAATGTACAAATCTCTCGTCTCCCCTTTACATATATGAATGGTTCGATTCAGCAATATATATATATATATATATATTAGTCTAAAGTATGTATTATGAACATGTTAAATAAATTTGAGAAAATTATCTCAGGAGGAGAAAATTAAAACAAGGAAAAAATTATAGATACAAAAAAAAGACAAAAATAAGGTATGAAAAAAGACCAAAAAGGTAAAAGGATTAAAATGAAAAAAATTCATCAACGTGAATAAAAGGATTAAAATGATAAAAAAAAATAATTGGGTTGGAAAAAAAAAGAAAAAAGGACAGACGAAAAAAATGATCTAAAATAAAAACGGAGGACCAAAAAATAAATATAAAAAAAAAACTTAAAAAAATTAGTCCAAAAAAAAGCAGATGATAAAAAAATAAATACAAAAAATTTTTTGTAAACCGGTGGAACGAAGGGGTGAACAACACTTTTGTGTACGTGTAGATATACGGTTCAAAGACAACATGTGATTCTATGAACCAATGAATTGCGGACATATGAGCATATCAGAACAAAAATTAAGTAAAATCATAAAATATTTGAGGTTTCTTCTTCTTTTTTCTTTTTTTTTTTTTTTTTTTTTCGCTCTGATAAAATCATAGAATATTGGAGTTGAGGTGCGTTTGTTGGGGGCTATCGGTTTTGTTTTGTTTCGGTTTTTTTTTTTTTGTTTTTTAAATATAGATTTATATATTTTTTTGGTGAATCATCAGTTTTGGTTTAGGTGTCCTCTGCAAGAGCCTGAGCTCTGAGGATTCATCTCGAGTATTATACTATTATATTCTTGCCCCGGGTCCTACCATAAATAATAAACCA
Source organism: Ficus religiosa (assembly GCA_024759925.1). Classification (NCBI taxonomy): domain Eukaryota; kingdom Viridiplantae; phylum Streptophyta; class Magnoliopsida; order Rosales; family Moraceae; genus Ficus; species Ficus religiosa. The sequence continues at coordinate 2,358 of JAFMPE010129192.1, forward strand.
AGAAAGATTTTTTTGAAATAGGAAAAAAAAAAAAACCTTATTTTGCGGCAAATGCTTTTCTGTTACTTTAGATACTTTGGCCTCGTTTCCGGCACAAATTACAATTTTGTTTTCTTTTTGTTTTTTTGTAACTTTGATAAAGGAATTTGAATTCTATGCTTTATTATGTTAAAATCAAATATGAAATTATTGCTATATTTTACTTGCAATATAAGAATTTCCAATTTTTAGATCTTTTTTTGTCATGTTTCAATTTCTTGGGATGTTTTTTTTTTTGTTTTTGTTTTAAATTACAGTCCAGTTTAGCAATATTGAATTCTTCCTTAACATCTATTGCTATGTTAATAAGCGATTTCTTGTTAAACTTAAGGTGCAAAAAAAGCAACCATATTTTAGCCAACTAATGGCATGATCAAAAGTTGTTGTTGTTGTGACCCTTTTTCTTTTCTTTTTTTTTTTTTAAAATAATTTTGAGAAAGAAGAAAGATAGGTATTTTAGTGGCAACAAAAAAATGTCCTAAATTTTGATATCCTTGAACAAACTTTGCAACTTCAAGGGTGGTCAATGTATTGAGATTGACTATATTTAGCTTCAATTCAAAATGGTTTATCTTTTACTTGTGGTCGTCAATAATTTTCATCACTTCAAACCAAAAACTGGTCTAGCTGGAGTCACATTAGTATGACTCTTGTTTGCATATCTGTTTTTGATCCAAACTAGGTTAATTCAAAATATTCTTGTTTGCACAACTTTTACATTAACGACGTAATTTCAACTTAAAAAAAAAAAACATATATGTAATTGGGATTATACTTTTAGTCAAAATTGGACGTCAGTTTTACTTAAATAATGTAACATATCAAGCCGAATATAAATAATGAGACAAAAAAAAAAAAAGTTAATATATTATTAATTTAGTGGAGATACCTTTTCGATTCTTTCTAAACACTTTCTCTTATGGGAGTTGGTTATTCTTCTTTTCCTAATATAGAATTTGAATTTTGAATGTAAGTTCTCAAAACAAAAACATCAAATATATATTGAAACTAAATCAAATTACAAATAATTAAAAAACAGGCACACACACAAACAAAATAATAAAAATCAAAGAAAGCAATGCATAAAATATGGATGGAAGACAACTACTCAAACTGTTGATCTAATTGGACGTTTACCTAGATACCTAAAATATTTATAAACCAAAATACAAAACCCAAAATGGGTAGAGAATCAAAGAGATAAAAACGAGGAAGAAAGAGGTCAAAAGAGAGGGATTTTATGGTCGGCAAAAAATTTAACGATCTACTCATTAAAAAAAAAAAAAAAAAAGCCTCTAATCAAAACATAGTGGCAAAGAATGGGAACAAATAAAAGCCTGTCAGTCTCTAATCATTATTCTAGGATAAAAACAAAATTAGCCACCTAGATAGATCCCATGTAATAGTAGTATAGGAATTGTCATTTGGTCTTTATGCTCCTTTTTTGAAGTGGTTTTATTTCTTTAAACAAATTTTTTTTTTTCTTTTTACTGGCATGCATTTAGTATTAAGATTAAGATCGTAAAATTTGAGTTTAGATTGATTATACGTTTATCGAGATATTTAAATATTAGGATTATAAAATTGGAGTTTAGATTAATTATACATTTATCAAGACGTTTGAATTGCTTGAGTTAAAAAGTGTAAAAATTTGAAATGTATTTAAAAAAAAAAAAAAATCAAAACAGAGTTTGTTTCGTTCGTCTTGAAATTCTATGCAATTTAAAAGAAAATCATTTCATTTGGATTTGTCTATGTAAAGTTATAGACTTTTAAAGTTTGAGTTATAAAACTTTGTAAATAATAAAGCTGAAGAAAAAAGATAAATTAGATTGTAAATGTAGGGTTTGGATTGGAGGTCCAAGCACCCTCTAATTTCATATGGAAAGTGTAAATGATTAGGGTACCAATATGGTAAAGATCTAATTGGAATATCTTGGTATACCTTATTAAGTTACAGAGCTTAATTAATGCCTTATGCAAAGAGTGCTTTATGCAGAGACACAGATCGACCTTCACAGTAAGGTCATTGTGGGGGTTGGAAGGGGAGCGGGAATCCCCCTTTTTGGAAGATCGGAGCGCCCGTAAGGTCTATAATATTTGATAGCTGTTTCATTAAGAATAATTTAGAGATTTCACTTGTAATTTTGGTTGCCCTAATTTTTTTCTTTATATATAAGGGCTGCCATTAGGGATTATTTATTGATTAGAGAGTTTAGAGAAAAAAGACAGAGATAATAAGTGTGTGAATTTTTCTTATAAACTTTTTTATCATTAAATTGAATCACTATGACGGTTGAAACATGACGAAATCTCACACTAAGGTGAACTTGTATAAAAATTTACGTGTTTTCTGATTATTTATTATTTTCTGTGATTTTATTGCTCTTGATGACATATAATTATGACTTTAATTCATAACTTGTCTGTCGATTTTTATCATCATGATTTATATATATAAAGAGCATTTCTTTAGAAATCACACAGAGTTTGTCACAATTTTAGGATACTTAAAATTATTTAAAAAAAAAAATGGCCGTCCGACTATTTAAGTGGAAAATTTATGCAAATAAAAAAATAATGGCAATTTCCTCCCAAAAAAAAAAAAAAAAAAGGCAATTATGTAAATAAGTAAAACATCAGTGGCATATTGGAGAACAAGCCCCTTCTTTAATGGTTTGCTTCCGTTTCGTTTTCCCCTTCACTCTCGTCCAACAATTGCCCCTCTCTGTCTCTCTCCTCTCTGTCTCTCTCTGTCTCTCTCCTCTCTTGCGAGTGTCCGCCTCTGCAGAAACTCCATTTCCTTTGTTTAGTCTTCACACACATTCATCCGCAAGACCAAAAATACGACCCAAATTCACCGATTTGAAGACCAACGAACACAAAACCAAAAGGAAAAAAAAATCCTTTCAGCCACTAAAGAACACCAAAAATGGCTCTCGTGAGACTCAGCTCAGTCGTGACCTTCCCATCGTCTTCTTCTAATAAACCCAGAATCTCCAATCGCAGATCTCCCAGAATCTCCATGGCTTCAACTCTCCATTCCGTTCCCAAGTCGGTCTTTTTCTCTCTCATTTTTCTTTCTTTCTTTCTTTCTTTCTTTCTTTTTTTTTGCTAGTTTTTGTTTTTCATTTGCATATTAATATGTAGCTGTTTATCGATCTGGGTCATTGGTGTTTTATGCTAATTTAGCTTAATTTTTTGTTCTTGTTATTTTTAAGGGTGTTTCTTGAAGTGGGTTTTTTCTCATTTCCTCTAATCTGATTCCCATTGTATTACATTCTGTGAAATCTCCAGCAGAATCATTTTCTTTTGCTTCATTTTATTTTATTTTGTTTTGTTTTGTTTTGTTTTGTTTTCTTTTCCGTTTGGCTCTGCATGTTGTTTGATGTACATGTCATGCATGTTAGTTTCTGATGAAGATGCCATGCATGATTTTATATGTGTGTGTGTGTGTGTGCGCGTGTGTGTGTGTGTGGGTGTGTTTATACATGTATTTGATTTTGATGAGGGCTGGCCTCTGACCTAACTTTGAGCTTTCTATGCGGTTTATTCTCTGCATGCAGAGATTTTGGTCCTAATGTTGGTTGACAAGTATTATTTATTTATTTTTTCTTAAGAAATATTTTGATTATTTCTTGGTTATTGTGTTAATTTTTGGTTTGTTTCTCTTGTTTATTGTGGTGTTGAATATTGATAATCTTTTTAGTGGATTTTCTGGCTGTGATATGAGATTTGCATGTGTAATTGTTTGTTTGTATGTATTACTCATTAGTTGAGAATTAGGTTTGATTTTATTTTGGGGGAGTTTTCTTCGAACTTTGTCCTTCAAATTAGTCTACTTGTTTATTATTTGCAATTGTTCTATTGAAACATTGCATTGTTTATATTCCTTGAAACTAATGCTATTATCATTGTATTTATTAATTTATTTTAATTGCATTAGATCTTTGTTGGTTGCGGATTTATTTATTTATTTATTTATTTATTTTTTTCCCTAAAATCTTTAAGGGAAAAATTTATATAATAAGTTGTCACGTTGGGCATGTTTATTCTGGACCATAAAACGTAAATAGGTTCTTTAAATTCTTTAATATTTGAAGGGCGTTTTATTATTTTTATTTTTATTTTTTATTTAAAGTATTTATTAATTTTGTTGAGAGTTTTTCTACTTCTATGAATGTGACTACTGTACTATGACACCTCTCTCTCCTTTTCAATTAGTTAAACAATATTAGCTTGTATTTTCCATGAACGTGACATTTTCCCATTTTTTTCTGGCTTTGGTTTTGGTTGTGATTTGTGAACTTGTGGTGTCATGATCAATAATTACATATTTTTATACCTAAATGTTGGTATATTGTTTTCCTCTTCACTCATTTGGTAGCTGCATCTTTGACTACTTTTTTATTTTTTATTTTTTAATTTTTTTTCTGGTGGTAGTTGGTTAAGTTTGGTCTTGTTTCTTCTTTGGTGGGCATACTTAGATACAAGAAAACTTGTAAACAAAAAATGTCTCTTTTATTGTTTTATATTTGCAAAACCAATCATTTGCTGGAGTCCTGTCCTACGAAACAATTTTTGTAATCCTGAATAATGTGGTCTCTTTGTCTCTCTATATGTTAATATTTATTTATTTTTTCTTCCTTTTGGTTGTCTACCATACTTATTACTTGAATTTCTAAAGGACTGTTCTGTGCAAGAATACCTAATGATACCGTAACGTAATAGAAGCCTGCGTGCATTAATTTTTTTTCCCCCCGTAATATCTATCAAGTTATTTGCGAGCATGAGAAGTTGTATTCTAAGATGTTTCACTTGATGTCTTTGCCATTAACTAATTTGTTTACCAGAGTATGATTTCCCAGAAAAATCAATCAAAAATAGTTTTGTTGAGTAGTTTAAGTGAAGAGTTCGGTATATACACCTGTTTCCTATTAACATAATTCTATGGACAATATAATTTAAATTTGAAGTCGGTATATAATCTTAGTCAAGGTTTTAGTATAGAATTATGGGGCTTAGAGAAAAAATTGCCTTGGGGATTCACAACTAAAATTTTTACTTTCTTTCAACCATATCCAATGTTTCCTAGTTTTTTTGTCAGTCTTTGATGCAACTGTGCATGGTTCAAGTCTATGTATGATAATTGGTAAACACACATACACACACATATATTTATGTATTTACTTGTATATTTTTCTGACCTTTTTTTTTACCGTTATAGGGAGACGGAAAATAAGAAGCCTCATTTGCCCCCAAAGGAGGTGCATGTTCAAGTTACTCATTCCTTGCCACCTCAAAAAGTTGAGATCTTCAAGTCATTGGAAGATTGGGCTGAGGACAACATCTTGATTCACTTAAAGCCTGTGGAGAAATGTTGGCAGCCACAAGATTTTCTGCCAGACCCAGAGTCAGAAGGGTTTTACGATCAAGTCAGGGAGTTAAGAGAAAGGGCAAAGGAAATTCCTGATGACTATTTCGTTGTGTTAGTTGGAGATATGATAACCGAAGAAGCCCTTCCGACTTACCAGACAATGCTTAACACCCTAGATGGGGTTCGAGATGAGACTGGCGCAAGCCTTACTTCGTGGGCGATATGGAATAGGGCGTGGACTGCCGAGGAGAATAGGCATGGTGACCTTCTCAATAAGTATCTTTATCTCTCCGGACGAGTAGATATGAAACAGATAGAGAAGACCATCCAGTATCTCATCGGGTCGGGAATGGTGAGAGCTTACTTGATCCTTTTCGTTCCTTATTTGCTCAGTTTGACTTATTCTTCCCAGATTACTGTTTATGAATAGTATGTAGCAATAGGCTGGATAGCTTTTCAAAGTCATGTAATGGAAGGATAGAAGAAATGGCCAGAAATGAACAGTGTTTTTAAAGCCAATATCATCTCGGTCTTCTTGAACTTGTTAGATTTACTTTTAGAAATTTATTTTAGAGAAGTTCTTTCATTTGCATGTGAAGCATAAGAACTTCAGCTAGTCATCTAATATTCCCCGACGACGTTCTTCTCTTGCTTTGTATTTATTAGCAATGGCTTCGTTCTTGTAGATTGGTCCTTCATGTTCAAAGCTCTCCTCTAGGTTAACCCGTGGAGTAGGCATTCCTTGTCGGGATTTAGAAGCATGTTTGCTTGTCGGGATTTAGAAGCATGTTTGCTTGTCAGGATTTAGAAGCGCATATTTGCTTGACCACAACATAGTCTGTTGCTCTGCCTTTGCATTATTTTCTTGTTGTCAATAAATGATTCTTTTGAATAATCTCCAACCAAGTATGATACAAACTGAGGCAAAGTCACTGCATTGGGGTGTAGAAATTATTTGTTTATCTACTAAGGAAGCTGACTTTATGTGTTTTTTTTTCCCCCTTTACTAGGACCCGAAAACTGAAAACAACCCGTATCTTGGTTTCATCTACACTTCTTTTCAAGAGAGGGCAACATTCATCTCCCATGGAAACACGGCCCGGCAAGCCAAAGAGCATGGAGACCTGAAGCTGGCACAGATATGCGGCACGATTGCTGCGGACGAAAAGCGCCATGAAACTGCCTACACGAAGATCGTAGAGAAGCTCTTTGAAATCGATCCAGATGGCACTGTCATGGCTTTAGCCGACATGATGAAGAAGAAGATATCCATGCCGGCCCACTTGATGTATGACGGCAAGGACGATAACCTCTTTGAGCATTTCTCTGCTGTTGCTCAGCGGCTCGGAGTTTATACTGCCAAGGACTATGCTGATATCTTGGAGTTTCTTGTTGGAAGATGGAAGATAGATAACCTGACAGGCCTTTCAGGCGAGGGGCAGAGAGCCCAAGATTTTGTGTGTACATTGCCGCCGAGGATTAGGAAGTTGGAGGAGAGGGCTCAGGGGAGGGTAAAGCAAGCCTCATCACTGATGCCATTCAGCTGGATTTTTGGTAGAGAAGTCAAGATTTGAAGTGCTTGTTTTTGGTCACCAGTCAGTCACCCTTTTACCTATCTCACCATATTACAAACCAAAACTCCGTAATAAATAGAGATGAGATAGGATATAAAATGTCCCATGAAAACAAATGGCCTTTTTTTTTTTTGCCCTTAATGTTTTTTTCTCTTTTTTCTTGTCCTTTCCAGTGATAATGGGGTTGGGACTAAAATGTGATCAGCTTTTGTAGATACCCTTGTTGTTTCTCGTCGTTTTGTTGAGTTGGTCGGATTAGATCAACTGAAAAAAAAAAGAACTATATATAGTTTGTGTGTTGTTTGTGTATTGGGCTTTTTAATCTAGTAGTAATTTCAAGAAACAGTTGTTCTTTTTGTCTTAGAAATGGGCAAGTTTAATTCAGCTTGTTCCTGCAATAAAGAATAAAGTTTTCTATGATTGCGGTAAAGAGCAGATTTTAATGGTCTGAATTTGTCTTTAGCTTTTTGGTTTGGAAGAGGCTCGAGTTTCTCCGTCTTCTTCCTTTATTTTAATTTATTGATTTCATTGATTTTTATTTTTTTGAGATATTCTTAGATTGAATTCTCTTTTTTTTCTTCTCGATTGATTTGAAAAAAAAAAAAAAAAAAGGGGGAACAAACGATATTTATGTCTAGAGATTAAACAAACACAATCCAAAATTGATACAGGAAAGGAATCTAAAGTGAAAAATTGAGAAAGAACCTCATCAAATCAAACTCATGAAAAAGAACTCCAATTCTACAACAAGAAAAACACAACAAATCAAAAAGAGAAAAAACAATACAAGAGAAGACACAGAAGGTCTATTTTGTGTATCTATATATATAAATATGTATATATAAATCATCATCATAACCACTTTACAGAATTGGTAATTTAATGATGAAATATTTGTATTTGAACTTTGGAATTTGTTGAATGACTCTGGTTGAGATGATTCTTGGTTCTCCTGGTCTTTTCCATTTTCAGCTTCATTACTCAACAAGTCTATAAATAGGAAAGATCAGAAGATAATAATAAAATAGAATCATTTCATTTCGTCAACATATACATATATCAAATTGAATTCATCTATATCAAGCTAAAGAATAACCCAAATTCACCAAAACATTAATTAATAAAAGAATAATACAATACAAAACCACACACATAGAGATAGAGATAAGAGGAGTAGAGTTCTAATGTTATCATAAGACAATAACCCAAAGGAACCAAAACCCAAAAAAAAAAAAAAAAAAAAAATATCAGACTTGGAAAGGCCATGGCCAGTCCTTCAAATCCTCCTCCTGCTGAACCTTGGCACTCCTCCTGACCACCATGGCCTTCCCGTCACCTCCTTCGACGTAAGCGTAGTACTTCAAGAAGAACGCAAGTGTCAGAACCACCCACTCTAGGCAGAATATCACCACACTCAGCCCTCCGGCCAACTTCAGTATCACAGCCCCATCCTCTTCCCTTACGTACGACTTAAGGTTCCCCAAGAAGCTCGATGTCCTCGTGAACACGAGCACCGACACCGAACCCTGGAAGATGGCGGTCAGCACCGTTGCCACCATGTGTGCCCCGTACCACTTCCCTGACGCTGCAGAGGCTGCAGCACAGCCTGAGACGGCACCGACAATGGTGAGGACGTGGAGGAGGATGAGGAAGAAGCCGCAGACGGAGGGGATGAGGCGGAGCGAGAGGGTCAGGAAAATGCAGCTCGAGGCGGCGCCGAGGAGGATGTAGTTGCAGAAGAGGAACACCTTGTGGGTGTGGTAGTATTTGGATTGAGGAGTTTCTACAGAGAGACC
>JAFMPE010129203.1:940-11239 GCA_024759925.1 Ficus religiosa
CAGTATATTTCATACTGTAGGTAAGATGCCTGCAGCTTTACTTGGTGGGCCATGGAGACGATGCAGCAAGTGAAGGGTGGTATGGGATACCACTACGCAAGTTTTTCCGCAAACTCTTTAGATTATGAAGTTGTACATGTATGATTAAGTAATATGTACGTTTTACGTATGTGATGTTTCAAGTTGTAAGTTTAAATAAAGTTTAAAGAAAAAAAAATTTATTCTGAAATTTTCTGAAAGCTTAAGCATTAGAAACATGTTAAGTAAGACAAGTGCGTTAAGTAAGTAAAGTAACGGCCCTGGATGGCCAGGGCGTTACAATTAGTAAGATTAATTATTTAAGACCAAGGTTTAGTCTAAGTAAGCATGGTAATGGCCCTATGTAGGTGGGGGCGTTACACCTACTAAGCATGTGAAGGCATTTTCACAAACACATAGTGAGCACACATAACCTTCACTCTCATCCTATAGCATAAAATCAAATCCATGCTTAAAACTTAGCAAACAAGATAATCTAAACTTAGATTAAGCATACACTAAGCATATAAAACCATAACATGGCAAGATAAGAAGCCTGAGCTTATACTCTTACAACCCATAATTTGAAATATAAATAAATCCCATAAATGAAATTCTTAGTTAGAGGGTTGAGATTATACCTCTAAAGCTTTGAAAGAGTGGTTCTATACCTTGGGATGAGAAAAATTTGCTCCACCACCCTCCATACCACAACCAGCCATCTTTCTCTCTCTCTCTTTTTCTAAGGCTAGAGAGGAATAGTTGAGAAGGAACTAGAAGTTGAGAAGCCAACTAATTGATTCAACTCATCACTATTCCAAATTTTCCACAATTATTTTTTTTTTCCTAAAATTCTCCTTGAATTGCATGTTGGTCCTTGAAGACAAAATATTTGCCTTCTAAGTCCCTCCAAGTGGCCGGCCATGCATGAATTGGAGCCAAAATTTTTTTTTCAAACTTATCTCTAATTTGTTTCCTTGTTCCCCAAGGCCACACAATGTAACTAGCCATTTGGCCTGGTTGGAGGCTTTGGTTAAGAAAAATCCATAAATTTCATAAATCAAAAATTACGTATTTATCCATAATTACTTGGCCTCCAAGTAGAGCCATGTTTATCATTCCTCATAATATGCAGTCTAATTTCTTAATAATCTAGATAGTACAAATACTGTTATAACTATCAACAGTCTAGGAATACTGAACTGCAGTCCAGAATTTATCTACACTTAACTGGACCGCGTATAGGATTTTCTTAGGACTTAAAGATACTTAGTCCTTATTGCTCCAAATGTTATTCTTGATTTTTCTAGAATGATCCCAATCTTATTCTTACTTCTTCATCCGTAATGACGGTGGCCACAGTATAATTTCAATACTGCTTACTATACTGCAGTACCGTCTTATTCAAGTCATAATTTATCCTGATCATTCATTGGCCCGAACAAAAATCATAATTCATGGTTCGGCCTTTTTCATCATAAAGCCTTATCCTTGACTTAATAAATTATCATTGAGTCTCATAATACTTATAAGAACTCAACATACTCTGATAATCAAATCAGATCATAAGCTTTATGTTGACATACATGATTCAGACTTCGATTTTCTTTTATATCTAAGGAAATCACAAGTTCGTCAAAATTTTGGGTTGTTACAATCACCCCCCTAAAAAAACAACCAACAAACAGAAAACCCAACCCCCCCCACCCGACGACAAACCCATTGGACAGAAAACCCAATGCCCCCCCCCCACCCGACCGTCGCCGAGCTTAGCCCCAACTCTCTATCATTGCCTAGCCCAACCCCGCTTCTCGCCGATGAACTCAAAACTAACAGACCCCCCCACCCCCTGATCTAGGAAAATGAAGAAAGAGAGAGAGAGAGAGAAGGGAGAGATAAATTGCAGTTTTTTTAAACTTTTTTTTTAATTTTTTTTAGTCTAATTATTGTTAGATTACTAAAATACCCTCTCAACTTAAATCACATGCATTGCACATGACTCATTCCATTATAAATTTAATAGACTTGGACGGAATGAACTAAGATTGCTAACGTTTAAAGGGTTTAGGTTCTTGTCAGCCAAAATTAAAATAGCAAGGACCAAATTGTCACACTTGAAAGAATTTAGGGACTATTTTGGCCAATTATTCTTATTTAAATTTACGAATAATTCCGTTCCAAACACTAGATGACTCGTTGGAAAGCTTAGGAACTAGGTTCTGTTCTTATAGTTTGTTTTACACAATGTCAATGATTTCCAACTATAATATCAACGTTTTTCTTAGTGCTCCATAATGTAATTTTAGTTTACCATATTGCATTATTATCTTGTGTGATTTATTAAAAGTTATATGCAAACCGATTTTTGACATGTAATAGCTCATTTTAAAGCTTGAGATGTCTACTCGGTAGAATTTGTTTTCTAAATTTGTAAGTGTTTGATATTGCATGTCCAGGTTTTACTACTATTGGTCTCATGTGTATACCATACACTAGTAAAAATTGTGGATTACACGACGGTTATTTACTGTCGTGTAAAGTTTACACGACGATTAGACAACCGTCGTGTAATCTAGCGTCGTGGAAGATACCACGACGATTCCATAACTGTCGTGGTATCTCAATATTACACGACGGTTCACACCATCGTCGAATCAAGAAATACAGTAGCAAATGCCGTAAATTGTGAACTTTACATGACGGTTTTCCTCCAAAACCGTCGTGTAATCAGTACATTACACGATGGTTTTGACCTGAAACCGTCGTGTAATGTATGCCATTACACGACGGTTTTGGCTTAAAACCGTCATGTAATTGGGCTTAAATTAAAAAAAATTTAGATTTTTTTGGCGATGGCACAGATTACACGACTGTTTTGGAACAAAACCATCGTGTAATGTGTGCCATCGCCAAAAAAAAACCAATTTTTTTTAATTCAAGCCCAATTACACAATGATTTTGAGCAAAACCGTCGTGTAATGGTACACATTACACTAGAATCAAATTCCATATGATTATTCAAAACAAAAATCAATTTTGACATTTCATCGAGCATGTGGTGAGCGGATAAAAACTATGTTAAAAAATGTGTGTAAAGTGTCAAAACCGTGCACAAAACATTCATCTCCAAAGAGCAACAATAAAATTAAAAAAAACATTCAAACAACACTACAAATTACACTCCACGCAAGTTATTAAAGCATTGTGTGTTCGTAGTTTTGTTAGAAAACAATAAACAATATGGAAGTCACCTTACTTTTCTTTAAAGAAAAATAGAAACGGCCTTGATGGGAACACCGGGAGAGAGAGGTGGTGGCGACGGTGGCAGCGGCGGAAAAAAACCGGGGCTATGGCGGCAGTTTGTGAAAAGTTTGAAGTGGTAGCGGCGTGACCGGATTTTAAGTTAGAGGGAGGGGGGGCAGGCGGGCGAAGGAGGTGGGGAGGAGAAAAGTTTGAGTTGTCCAGAGGGTTGAAGATGAAAATGATGATAAATGAAGAGCAAAGTGTATTTAAGTAATAGGTTTTCATGTGAATTCCAAACCATGAAATTTGAAAATTTTGAAATTTTCGGAGGATTACACGACGGTTTTGCTCAAAACCATCATGTAATCATGTAATCTTATGATTACATGACGGTTTTTATAACTGTCATGTAATCCTTTTTTTTTTTTTTTTTTGAAAATTTGAAAATTTTCAGATGAATACAAGACGGTTTTGCTTAAAACCGTCATGTAATCCTTTTTTTTAATTTGAAAATTTTGAAAATTTTCGGAGGATTACACGACGGTTTTGAGCTCAAAACCATCGTGTAATCTTAGTATTACACGACGGTTTTTATAACCGTCGTGTAATCCTTTTTTTTTTTTTTGTTAATTTGAAAATTTTGAAAATTTGAAAATTTGAAAATTTTCCGAGGATTACACGACGGTTTTATATAACCGTCGTGTAATCCTTTGTTATTTTTAATTTGAAAATTTTCGGAGGATTACACGACGGTTTTGCTCAAAACCATTGTGCAATCCTTTTTTTTTTTAATTTGAAAATTTGAAAATTTTGAAAATTGAAGAACGATTACACGACGGTTTTTATAACCATTGTGTAATCTTTTTTTTTTTTTTAAATGCTGATGGATTACACTACCGTTCCAACAAAACCGTCGTGTAATCCGACGGATTACACGACAGTCCATCAAAACCGTCGTGTAATCTTGTTTAAGACGACGGTTTCATAAAAACCATTGTGTATTTTCTGTCGTGTAAGCCAACTTTTGTAGTAGTGATAAGTCTAGATTTATTGTGAAAATTAGAAAAATCTTAACAATTCATTCACAAGTTCAAATAAGGCAAACGATATGTCATTGAAAAGCTTAAGATGTCTAATTTATAAAGAAGAATAGGTTTGCTAAACATTATGTTTTACTAACCCAAAGCACATTAAACTTGTGGCTGGTACAAGGTTCTAATAAAAGTTCCCGATTCATAGTACTAATTTTAAAATTCACTAAAAATTGTACAACTTGTTAGAAAGCTTAAAGTATCTAGTGTTGAAATCTATAACTTATGATCCCAAATTTTGAGTTTATCAGGTCTAGATTTTAGAAAACCTATGGCCATACAAATCATAATAATTAACTTACAAGTCCATGCGATATTCAAGATAGCTTGTTCGTAAAAATCATAATAAATAACATACAAGTCCATGCAATGCTCAAGGTAGTTCATTCGAAAGCTTAACATGTCTAGTTTATAGATCATCATTTATAGTATCTTTTTGAACACTTGATTACTCTAAAATTACAATACTAGCTACTGTAGTGTACAAAACAACCAAAGAATAAGATTTTGAGGAACAAACATCTAACTAGTTATTAAACTAACCATACAAACTCATTTCAATCCAACCAAAAGCTCAATCCAACAAGTATTTATTTTTATGCTCTAGGTTTTATTACCAAAAGCTCAATAGAGTTATTTTACCACTTTTGTGCATATAAATCGGCTATGTCCTTGAGCATTTTAATAAATTTTATGTTAATTTAGTTTAATTTTGCATAATTGTAATTTAGATTAGTTTATTTTTATTTTGTGTAATTTGATTTAATTTTATTTAATTAGTTTAATATTAACTTCAATATATTGTTATTACTTTACCCATCTAAACAATTAATTTTCTAATTTATGCAGGTTAATTAGGTGAAAATGCACAAAAAGGGAATTTTGGACTCAAACTGGGGCAAAACAGTCATCAAATAGCATGAAAAAGGATTAAAATTTGAATTACATTCTCTACCAACTAGAGAGCACCATGTGTCCCACTACAGCAGCGCTTGAAATCCATTGATGCACATTCCATCATACTCACGTTAGCTTGCCTTCCTTGCCTAGCAAGAAGCCGCCATGTGTGTAGTGGGCTCCACACGGTGAATTGTCTTGCGCCACCTTTTAGTTGCAAAGATAAAAGGAAAAAAATAAAAATAAAACCAAAGTGGGCCCACGTTGTAGCAAAGAAAGGAAAAGGAAAAAAAAGAAAAAGAAAAAGAAAAAAAAAGGGAGGAAGGGGGTGCTGGCTGGCGTTGGAGGCAAAGAGCGAAGTTTGGCCAAGAACAAATGCCAAACCCAGAAGAAAGAAGAGAGAAAATGAAGAAGAAAAAGTAAAAATAAAAAAGGAAAAAGCCAAAAAAAAATAGTAGTGTAGGATTTTTAGGTTTAGGAATTAGTTTTTATTTTTTGTTTTAGACTTTATTTTCAACAAATTTCAAGGGAGATGACATTTGAAGAACAAAAGAAAGAAATGAGAAATTGGTGAAAAACTTGAAGATTTGTGAAAACGATCGTTGGGGTTTTCATTCCTTTTCTGTATCTATTTTATTTTTGTAGTTAGAAGATGCTTGAACTGTTGATTTGCTTAATTTGGTGTTTAATTTCACTAATGGGTTTTGTGTAGTTTGTTGGTTCTAGGGTTTGATGTAGCTATATGTGAATTATGTTTTAATGATTTGGCTAATTGTTAATGAAGTCTCTTTTTAACTCATTTGTGTTTTTCTATGCTTAATGCTTCTAATTTGTTGGGAAATGAATTAGCTGATTTGATTTATGAATTTTAATGCTCGGGAGAGATTAATTTATTTATCAGTTTGGGAAATGTAATCATAGTTGTTATTGAGTTCGGGAGGCCGATGACACTTTGATAATCATATAAAGGTGTGCTTAATGAATGTGTAGTTAAACAAGTTAGATAAGGATATCAATTTGGACACTTATGCATATTATCTCATTTGATAATCAGGAGAGGTAATGAGGTTATATTAGAGCCATTGATTAAAGTTTATTAATAATTGCTAAATCGGATAAGCATAGGAATGTTAGAGTGAAATCAAGTCCCTAGAACCTTGCTTGTATCTTTTTATTCCTTCGGTTTTATTTGGTTATTTTAGTTTACTTTATTTATTTTAATTTGCATTTTTGTTATTTTTCAATTGGTCATTCAAATAATCCTAGCACTAATGAATTTTGATAATTAACTCAAATTTAAACACAATCTCCACGGGATCAACAACCTTACTCATCTTAAATTACTTGTGCGACTTAAGCACTTGCGAGATTACACGTAACACCTTTGAACTTAAATAGAACACCCTTTCTTTTTCCTTTGCAAAACAAAAAGAATGAGTACTTTTCTTACCTATACAAGACTTAGGATCTTTGTGGGGTTGTGTGCTAGGTTCAAAGCTGTGAAAATGGTTGAAAGGTTAGTTACTTTTGAGGAGAGAAAATCAAAGGCATAAATGGTGAAGAAGCTATGGGTTTGTAGTGGAAAATGGAAGAGAAAAACGTAGTTTATGGTAAATGACACTAGGTGTTAGGGTTCCATTCTAAACCATTTATAGGAAAGCTCTTAGGCATTTTCAATAACTTTTTAATCCATCTTCAGCAACAAAAATGTTTTCCTTAAGGCTTGTGTGTGTGTGTATGTGTGTGGTGATTTGAATACTTTTTGACCAACTAGGGACCACTTATGACATGTACTAGTATGTACTTGTCCTTTGTCACAACCCAAAACCTATAGTAACATGGAGTTATTAAATTGAAATGATTTCAGGATTAAAGAAATGGATAAAAATGCATAATATTATGAAATTCACCCACATTTTTAGTAAATTTCAATTCTCGCCACTTTTAATAAAATATATCAAACTTTTGTGCCAGGTTGTAATTCGACTTAAAGTCTACAATTTTTAAATTATAGAAAACCGTCAAGTAAATTTTTAATCAAAATAGTGAGCATACCGATATGTTAAGTTTTTCAGATAAAAGTAAGTTTTAAAATCCAACCTCTGGTATCATCATACAAATGAAAAGAAAAACAAAATATAAAAGTACAGACATCCGAACCTAGTCTAAAGAGAGAGTCTAGTTATACATGCCATTGAAGAATAAATAACTTAAAATGAAAAGTACAAATAAATCACAACTGAACCGCAGTGGTCTTGATGTCACCCGTTTACTCGGTGCTATTCCTAGCACCTCCTGGGGAGGGGGTAAAATAATTAAACATGAGCTACAAGCTCAATAGGATACAGTGACTCGTTTAAAATATTTAAACTTAAAAGGGGAGACATGGGTTATCATAAAAATTAACAAGGAAAATAAATAAGTAAAATGCAGAATTGAAATACACTGAACATACGACATACGCACAATTCTAAGCCGGACTATAAACACCACCTAGTGGAACACCACCAAAGAGGACCAATCGGTTAAAGGATATCATCGCAATACCTAACATGGCTCTATAGCAAAACTGTCATCCGCCAATATCTATGCAAACAGAGTTTGAAATTTCATCCAACACATTTGGATAGGGCACTGACCAAGTCTCAAAACATCTCACTTGAGTCTTTCAAAATAATATATCTACATATGTATATCATTCGACTAAAAACATTTGTACATATGTATTATATATATGCATACTTCATTCAAATCATTTTTCATAAAACTATTTTGTTTTCGAAAATGATTTTAAAATGGGAAATTCATAAATAAATACACCAAGCACTTTCACAAAAGTAGGGGATGGCGTATCCTACCTCTTTGGCAAAACAAATCTATTGATAACTTCACTTTACACAAACCGAGGCTCCTCGCTCCAGTCACCAAGTCTTTAAATTAAACAACACAGACAACTTAATTATCTGGCGATAAAATAAATCCCATTAAACCAAACATCAGGCCTAATTAGTATGTTTTTCCAATATTGTATTAAAATAATAATATTTTTCTGTTTACGTTCCAAAACTATACAGATTTAGATTATTGCTTAAAACTACAGTTTTAGATTATGCTTAAAGCATCTTTTTTTGAATTTTAAACATCGAAATAGAGCTGGTCGGACCAAAACAAGGTTTCGCAGGCAATCTGCCTCTATGTTGTTGACCGATCACACACGTCCAGTTCAGCGAACAAGGACAGATTGTCTTGTCCAATTCTGGACTTGTCCGATTGACTGGACATGCCATCCGATTAATCAGACAGTCACAAAACTGAGAGTTCCCAGCTTAACCTGACCTGCAAAACTCAACGAAATCCAAATCTAACGGTTTCTAGAAGCTCAAAATAGAAAATAAACAATTCCCATAGCCTAAATAACTAGAATCAAACTCAAATTCACCAAAATTCAACAAAATCCATTTCAATATTGAAAGCTTCTAAAACTAATGAAAATATGAAATTCAAACTCAAAATCAAACTATTTGAACTATAAAATGAATTTCAAATGAATTAGAAACTTTTTCTAACTTGTATGGATCAAACCTCTGGGGCTGGTTTTACTATTTTCTTTAGCAAAACGAAAGAGAGGGAGAGAGAGAGAGCTCAAGTGAGAGAGACTAAGGGAGAGAAAGTGAGTGAGTGAGAGGGAGAGCGATGGGGGAGGGAGAGGAGAGGCATAAAAATGAGAATATGAGGGCAAATTGGATTTTTATAGGCGTTTCTTCCTTGGAGGGTTTTCGGTTGGAGAATCTTATAAGTTCGCAATTTAGCTTTTCAAGAAGTTACAGTTATAGGTATGGTGGTTCTGTAAGTGTCCGGTTGACCAGTGAAAAAGGTTCGGTTGACCGATAAGGGCAAAATGGTAATTTCTTAAAAGTTTGGGGGGTAAAAATGTAACTTCCAAAAAATATTTTAAAAACTGATTTTGTAAAATTTTAGATGCATATTATTTATTTTAAACACATTTTATCATACTATTAATCTGATTTAATTTAATTAATCACAATTAATTTTAAAAGGACGTTACATCCTTGTGCTTCTTATTTTCCCTTTTTGTTCATGCAACCTTTTGCAAACTTTTGGAAACTTGAAGCATGCTTGGTGCCTTGCAATTTTTGCATCAAGACTCTCAACAGCTCCAACTTACCAAAACAGTTCACCCCTACATGGTCTCCATTCTTTGAGTTATCATTTTCATTTTAGACCATTTGATCAAACCACCCTTGGATCACCGCCACTGATTCATTTCTTAATATCCGCCATGGTTCCAAGACATGATTTGCCACAATAAAATGTTGATAATGGAATTTCTTTCATGTTCTTTAATGTGCCACATAAGGTTGACACAATTTTATTTGTAAATTTGCATACTATTTTGTGTTAATCTACACTTTGCTATTTTTTGTATGAGTGATAACTTGAAGGAAAGAAAATGTAGGAGGGATTTTAGGATAGAAATTGTTAATTTGGGGTGTTTGTTAGGATGGAATTTTTTATGGAAAGCAAAAGAATGTGGAAGAATAATATAGTTGGTCCCATCAAAATTAATCTTCCCAAATGTGGAAGGATTTTGGTATGGAAAAGATTAACATAATGTGTAGAAGTAAAATTATACAATTGTCCATGTCCATCAAAATTCCAACAAAAAATGATTCATAGTATTAGGGTAAAATAATAATTTTGTAATAACAAGTTTTTATCCCTTTGGTTTTATTTTGTTGGAAAAACAGATCCGATATCAGAGTTACAGCACAGCGGAAGTTTTAAAATTTTTACGCCGATTCAAAAAATAAGCTCATGATGTATATAACAATAAATTAAATACATGATCAATCATACCTTGTTTCTCAGATTCCGGAATTGCTAAAGCATCGACCAATATGTCTTCTCTACTATTCTCGAGTCCCCACGTCTCAAAGTGTGTGCGGGCACATGTGCTATGAATCCAAGCGACCGGTAATTCTTCCGAAGTCTAGATCCCACTTTCTCAATCCCGATGTACCTCGTTGAG
>JAFMPE010129217.1:0-10298 GCA_024759925.1 Ficus religiosa
GATGAGGGCATCATGCTTTCTCTATCCCCCACACTCTCTCTTCGCTCCTCTGCGATATCTACCATCTTTGTCACACCGCATCTCTACCTTGTGAACTCAGTCGCTGCATGCCACGATCGCTACGACATCCACCGCTGAATCTTCTTTGTCCGGCTGCCTTGAGGTGGTGTGGGGAGGAGATAAAAATTAGGATTTGCTCAAATTTGGGATTTTTCATACTCGGGGTTAAAGAGTTTTTTAAAAATAATTAAATTTTTTTTATTTGCTTTAGTTATTTCAATTTATTTTTCTATTTAATAAAACTTTATTTATGATTTTAGTTATGGAATTAATTTATTAAAGGAAGTGACATAGTTATACTAATTATTTTTATGTTTTTTTGTTGATAAATTTAAAAAATAATATATTAAATAATGAAGAAGAATGCCAACGAGTTTTCTACTAAAATACAAAGCGTATTCTATAAGAATACTAAAAGTATCCTACTAAAATATTCTCCGACGAGAGGAGACCAATACAGGTCACAAATGACCATGTAACATAAAAAGTATTGTAGTAGAATACCAAAAGGAATTATGATAGAATATCAATAGACTATGATAATCTCATGTAAAAAATTTGGTAGATTAAACAAAAAAACAAAACAAAACAAAAGAAAACCAAAATATAATGTGATAATTTGATTAGACTACGAAAAGTATTTAAGTAGATTACCAAAAAGTATTCCACAGGTGGAGCCGGAGGCAAAATTCTCGAAACCTACCGGGCATCTATTTTGTTTGTTTTTTGTTTGACTTCCTTTCTGTAACGAGGGTCTCTCTCCAGTCATGGAGATTTGAGGGTACGAAAATAAAAAGGAGTTGTTTTGAGTTGTTTTAATCTTTCGTTGTGCTATTGTGCGTGTTTGTGAGTTGTTTTGAGTAGGTCCCTATCAAATATTGATCCTAAATAACTAGACTTTGTAAATTTAATGAAAACACGTAACATTTTGTTTAAAAGAGTGATAAGTCAGTCTGATAATTTAACCCAAAAAAAAATTAAAAGGAGTAATAAATATTAATAGTATATTCTAGAATATGTATACGTGTTTAAAAAAAATTTAAATAAGTGAACAAAGTATGTTTTTGTTGTTGTCTAATTGCTCAATCTGAGGTATTTTTAATGTTGGAATAATTCTCATTAAATCAAAATATGATGTATGATCCTAACTAATAGAAATGTAGAGAGAAACTTTCTGATATTAGAAGATTAAAAAATCAATTGACTGGCATTCTCACCAAAACAGTCCCAAATCAAGTGTTCTCGAAGTGTTTTTGGCAAATTGAGCATGTGTGCATAAACTTGCTTGAGTGTGAGTGTTGAGATTGTGGAAAATGTGTCTTTTCTAAATTCGGAAATGGAGTAATAGCTGCAAGCCTGTAAACATTTGTTGCCTTAGCTAGCAATTTTGTGAGAATCAATCCCCAATTTCATATAAACAGACTTATGCCAGTTTCCTTTTATTTTTAGGCTATTTTCTTCCTTCTTCCTTGACAAATACAGAGTTGTGCATAGTAGCTTTATGTTTCTTCAGTGGGGGCCCCACTGGCGACGTACCGTGAACAGATCGTTAATTTACATATATATATATACATATATATATAAAATATACGCTTAGGCTAAAGTTCTTCAGGAGCATCAAAACGCCAGCAACGTGGCGGATGGAGGTCAACTCATGGCTGTCAATGGGCTGGTGGGTAGCTGGAAAAGGCAGTGAAGTAAGAATTTTAGAGGAGAAAAAAAAGTCGAGGAAAAAAAAAAAAAAGGGGGGGAGAAAACCGGGTATCGGAGGTGGAGAGGAATTTGCCCGGTGGCATTTAGTAAATAAAGTTATATTTTGTAAGGACAAAAACATAGCCCCTGGAATTATTTAAAAACGAAAAAAAAAAACCCTGGGGGGTGGGGGGGGGGTGGGGGTGGTGAAGAAAAGGGAGCAAAAATTGTTCTTGAAACCACATAGTAAGTGCAAGGATGTTGGTAGTAACATATAGTTGGTTGGAGGGTAAAGTGTGCATATTTAGCAATGGATGAAGTTAAATTGCGTGGATTGGGGTAAGCAGATAAGATGGTAGACGAAAAAATTAAATATTTAGTCTAGACAAATAAGAATTCATTATAATTCTACCCTATGAACAAAAAATAAATAAACTAATCCGTAACTTGCCCCAATTTAATTGTATAAGTAATATTGTTGATTCAATATTAAAAGAAAACTTTGGAGCATGTACTCTCTATGATAATGAAAATTTTATTGTTTGAAATGAGAAAGTTATTTCATTATGAGAATTAGACGGCTTTTGAATATGTAAAAAAAGTTTCCACATTCAAAAAAAGAAAGAGTCGAAAATTTATTGGAAAAGTCATTAATTTCAAGAAGAGAAGAAATTATACTAGAAACCATACGATCCCAGAAGATAAAGACAAGGTGAAAAAATCTTTTAAAATGGTTCTTAATTTATGATGGCCCTTTTTGTCTGGTATATCTATTTCAGGAATGGGTGGAAAAATGGATAAAATGGTGTTTTTGCTTGACTTATTCCACCGCTACTCACTATTTGAAAAATGGGTGGACATCATATTCTCAAACTAAAATTGTACTGCACTTTTTAAGAATCAAATTGTAACAAACTAAAAGTCTTCCCCCAATTGTAATATTGTCAACATATTTGCTTATAATATTGAAAATGAGATTACTTTAGAAAATAATTTGGGATGTTTTTGTATCTTAGTAGGAAAATTTATTAACACATCCAAACATCATCATCACATAGAAATGATATAAATTTATCAGTCAAAACATGAAAATTTTCCAAGTTGGGTATAATGCTCAAATTAAAAAATGAGAGAATTTATTGAATGAAATGAGAAAGTCATTTTATATTGAGAACGAGATGGTGATTGATTAATGTATTAAAAAATATCATATGGAAAATGAAAAAGATTTTAAAATGATATTTGATTGTGTAGTCTTGAATTGAAAAAATGAAAGAGTTTTATGTTTAAGTTGAGAGAAGAGTAATATAATAGATATTTGGAAAAATTAACTTATTCGGGAAATGAGTATCCCAAAATGGCTAATTTTTTTTTGTGAAATTAGATAATCATTCTATATTGAGAATGAGATAGTGTTTGAAAGTGTAAATAAAAAATTTAAATAAAAAAAACTTTTCAAAACAAAAAGAATATAAAATGACGTATAATTGCATTTGAAAAATGAAAGGGTTTCATTTTTGAAGTGGAGGGAAGAATAGCGAAACACTTTTAGGAAAATTTTCACTCGTATGTGAAATGAGTATCCCAAACAAACAATATCATATTTCTCCATGTTGAAAATAAATATGCGATCAAAGCAGGCACATAATTTTCAGTTAAATAATCATAAGTAACCATATTTAAACTTTAGTATATTGTACTATTCAATATAAATTAAATTGTTGTACTATTTTAATGGCTATTTGAATATGGAACTTGAAAATGAAAATAAATTGTATCACAACCATAGTTCATGGGTGGGGAGAATAACACCAACGATACAGATAGAGAGAGAAAAAAAGATAAAAGATTTTAGTTTTTTAATTTATCTTAATTGATGATGTATAATTCATAGCCTTCATGAAAAATTTTATCAGCCTCCTGCAAATAGGTGTGAGAATTTACATTTGTGGAGGCAAAGTAGTATAATTGATTGTTGCTAGGGCAGCACAAAATGTTCGATATTCGAGAATTAAGATAACCGAATCTCATAAAAATTATTTATTTTTATTTATATACTTTGCTTACTGTAATTGAATTAATTTGAAAAATCAACTAAACTTTGTAAATAGATAAAAATAGATCTTACACCATCGTATTGTAAATCCGAATCCCCCACCTTTGTTCACCTCTGTCCGGCATCTTATTGGATCAAAAACCCCTCCAACCAAAAATCAGCCCTAAACCCTGTTATTCCACCTCAAACCCAGTGTTGGCTATTGTCTGAGGGGTTGTTTTCCTCTCTTTCTTTGTTAGTTCTCTTTTTCGTTTTTCGTTGTGGTTGAATGAAATCCATCTTTTGGCAGGAAAAAAAAAAAAAAAAAAACCAAACAAACAAACAAACAAACAAAGTGGACAACACTCCCCAGTACGACATATTTTCAACACCCTTGGCCTTTTTTTTTTTTTTTTTTTTTTTTAATTTCGTTCTCTCAATTTTTACTGGGTTTCCCTCTGACACCGGTTTCTTTTTTCCTCTTTGTGCTCTATTCCTTCTCAAGCCTATTCCTTCCCAAGCGTTGGATTTCATACATAAGGCCAAGATTGGAGTGGAGTTTTTGTTCTTCAAATTGGGTGTGGAGGATCTAAGTAATGCCGATAGATTAATGCCATAATTATATGAAATCTTAACAATGTTTTAATTTACCGATCAATCTCAAAAGCTTAAGTTGTTAGGAGAAAGTATGCCAATAATAGTTTTATATTCTAACAAATGTTGACATCTACATGTCGAACTTGGTTTATGTTTACATTATTGTCGTAGTAAAACAGATACTCCAGTTGAAGGCCCATTGGCTACAACTGTGTAGTTCAAAATAGTTCTGAAAATTACACAATCAATGATAATAAGACACTCTATCACCTTATTGTTATTTTAATTTTTTAAACAGACAGTCACAATTGTTCTTTTAATTTTATGGTTTTTAGGTGTTCAAGGTACTGAGATCAAAAAAGTGATAGTAAGATCAAAAGCTGATGCAAAAGGAAATTCAACAACGTTCGAAAACGGAATAAGAAAATAATCGAATAGAGAAGAACAGGTAGAGTGCGATACTTACAAACAAAGAAATTGAAAAGCAACTTGACGAAAAGCGGAGAGTTTTCCTTAAAAAAAAAAAAAAAAAAAAAAAAAAAAAAAAAAAAGTTCACTTTAGCTATATGGAGATGTACTATACTATCAAGTAACTAGAAAACAAAGACTAAAACTAACTTATATGATCAGGGGTCAAACATTTTCTTTTTAATTATAATATCGATAATTTTCTTATATTAATAAGGTATACAGTTATGTTGATCTTCAAATTCGAACTCTTTTTCTTGATTGATCAATCCTAATTAAATTTATTAAAAAAATAAATTACTTATTTAGTCTATAAACTTTTAATATTGTACAATTTTAGTCCTTGAACTTTTTTTTGTAACTTATATGTTTCTAAACTTTTAAAATGTTATTACAATAATCATTTTCATCAATTTTTGAACATAATCTATTAGTAATTTGGTCAAAAAGTGATGCTAACTATTAATTTTGTTAAAAAAATTGATGAAAATGACTAATGTGATAACGTTTTTAATAGTTTATTATCATTCTAACTACAAAAAAAGAACATAAAATGTCTCTAAACTATTAAAATATTACTACAATAGTCATTTCTTTTACTTTTTAATAGAATAGTTAGTTATTTGATTAAAAAATGATGATATCTAATGGATTTTGTCTAAAATTAACGTAAAGGATTATTATATCAACATATTAAAAATTTAGGGGCATTCCAGCTGTGAAAAAAAGTTCAGGATTTGTTTGGTGAATGAGTTTAGTTTAAGATTTTTAAGTTTATAAATTGATCATTCTCATTAATTTTTTAACGGAATAAGGAGCATATACTATTTTTTTGAACAAAATTATTACAATAACCCTAAAAAAAATTTAAAATACTTCTTCAGTGTAAAGGAAAAAAAAAAAAAAAAAACATTTTTAGACAATATTAAAGAATGATATTAAACAAATATCTGACATCACATGGTCAGTACTACTTTTGAGCAACAAAGACCTAGACACGTTATACTAATATACTAAAGGAAATGGTTGTTTCCCTATTCTTTCTACAGTACTCTGACGGTTTTGCCCCTTAAGCCATTTGAAAATTCGGCTGCTACAGTAGAATGCCATTCTGCCCTTGCTTCTCCCTCTGCCGGTTGGGCTTCTCACAGTGGATGGTTTTGTCCTTGCTCACTGTGAGGACGTTTTTATCCTCGCTGATTTACCTTCCGAGTATTCCTTCACAGTGTATGGACTTTTTTGCCCCCAAAACCCTCATATTTCCTTGCTTTTGCCGCCCATTGTGTGGTGAGTGTGCCTCACTGTTTCTCTCTCTACAATTATATTCTAGCTCTCTCTCTCTCTACCGCTGTCTCTCTCTCTCTTTCTACTGGCTCTCTATCGCTCTCTCTCTTTCTTCTTCTTCTTCTTCAAGTTTCTGGTTTTTTAACTAAAAAAATCTCATCCCACTTTTTGGGGAGTTCTACAATGAGAGCTCCAAAAAAAAGCTAAAGACCATCTAATAAAAATGAACTCTCCCACACACAATTGCAAACTGACAACCAGATTTAAAAAAAAAAAAATTTCCAAAGATAATACCGGCGAGAACGCCGGCGACACCCACGATGGACCAACAACCGTCTGCACGAGGGTGATCTTCAGATGGCGTCGACGGCGTGGGGAGGCCGAGGACGGATTCGGGACAGAGGAATCGAACAGTGATGGTCGGCGTCCCATGGCTAACGGATCTGGAAAATCGCGCTCCGGCCCGTTCTTAGCCATATCCGTCGCGGCGTCGTCCACGCAAGTCACGACCTGCCCCTGCACCCTCGACACCACTCGCCGACCTCCTCCCTCGCCATCTTCTCCGGCGCATTCACGGCAGTAGAGGCCGACAGATCCATGAGGTGGTCGATTTCGTTTTTTTTTTTTTTTTCTGCAAGTTTTAGTTGTTGTGTCTGCATTTTTGTCTTAAACCCATCTATGGGTATTTCCGATCTTCTTTCTTTGCTTTTGGGATATGTTATTTTTTATATTATTTTGGTTTGATTCTCCAGACGATGGCCGTCGATGGCGGGGGAGGAGGTGGGCGTGGGAGTGCAGAGGCCACATGGAAGACACCGGAGCATCCCCGGACGGCGGGTGTTGGCGGCTCCAAGCAGAGAGAGGAGGTGGGAGGAGTCAGGAGTTGGGGAACACAAAGGCGTGGAAGAACGGAATTTTTTTCATTTTTTTCTTTTAGTGATTGCACGTAGTTGAGCGCATAATAGTTTTCGTAAATGAACGGGTGTCATTGTAAGTTACTAATGTCATTCTTTTAATATATTAAAAGAACATAGAATCTTACTGTTTAGTGAATAATAACATGTTTATTGTTCAGTGAATAGTGATTTTGTTTTTTTATTTACTTTTGCTGCTTCGTTACTGTTTAATGAACAGTGATTTTTTTTTAAAAATTTTTGTTATTGTTGTTGTGCAGTTTTTTTTTTTTTACAGTAACTGTTTTTTCTATATTAAACTATCGATTTTGTCCCTATCCTATATGCTAATTTTGGCATATCTACAATGGAAGGTCGGTTTTGTGCTCACATATTTTACTGTTTTGTCTACAGTACAGAGACTTTTTTACCCCTCTAATTTAGTTGGTTTTTCTTCATCTACAGTGAGTTGACATTTTTACCCCTATTATGCAGAAATTGCCAGCTGGCCACACAGTATAATTATCGTTTTACGTCTCTTTTTTAGTTCCTTTTCTTTTTCCTACAGTGTGTTATCGGTTTTACCCCTATTTAGAGTTTTTTTTTCTTAATATTATTTTTACTTTTTTTTACGCTAAATTTTAGACATTAGATTCTGATTTATTATTGTATTGTGTTTTTGCTCACTTTGCCCTTTTTTTTCAAACGATTTTTTATTTTAAATTTTTTATCTTTATTTCGGATTTTTTTTTGAGTTTTTTTTTTGTGTCTTTTTTATTTCTTTTGTTCTATTTTTTAAAGACCCATTTTTTTTTAAGCATTATGCATGTAATTTTTTTTTTTTGTCTTTTTTGTTTATTTTGTTTTATATTTTAAAAATCATTTTTTTAAGTTTTAGCATATATATAACCTGATAAAATTTTTTTTTATTTTTTAAATAGTAAAAAAAATGAGAAAATTGGATATATATTTTATTTTGTTATAATTTTTTTTGTTAGGATTAGTTTTTTCCGGTTCTTTTGAGTTTAAAGATTTTTATTCTTTTTTTTTGTTTTATCTTTATTTTTGTTTTAATTTTTTTTTCTTTAAATGAGTATGACTACAGAAATTTTTTTTTTTTTGCTTTTGTTTTCGTTTTTATTATTGTTAGTACTGTTGTCATTTTGATTTTGCATCTTCATTGTTGAGAGAGATTTTGGGAAGAATTATACTTATTATAATTATAATATTTATCTTAACCAACTGTTTTTATCATATAATACTTAGTTTTTTTATTTATTTTTTTCTTCCTTTCCCGTGCAATGCACGGGTATTAAACTCGTATTAGATATATTGGGATTTTTTTTTTTTGAGGTAATAAAATCCCCTTAACTTAAGGAATCAAACTTTGAGAAGTTTTTAGTTATTTAACTGTCAATATCAAATTATTTCATATTTAGACTATTTTTAATGGAGGAAAATTTTTCCCTTTAAGTATGTGTAACACTTTTTTTTTTTTTTCCGTATCTGCAGAACTTTTTTTTTTTTTTTGGTTATATATATATTTTAAAAAGGAAACATTATACCAATATACTAAATGGATGTAGTTGACTTAAATTGATTGAATTTTTTTTTTTTTTTTTTTTTACTTTTGCTGTTGTTGCTTTTTTTTTTGTTGACACTTTTGGTGCTTTGTTATGGTTATAATTATTATTATTATTTTTACTTTTGCTGCTTTACTTTACTGTTCAGTAAATAGTTTTAAAAAAAAAACTTTTGTTGCTTTGCTACATGTGTTTTTTTTTTTTTTTTAACTTTTGCTGCTTTGCTACATTTAAAAGATGCAATATTTCACTATTTAATAAACAGTGATTTTTATTTTTATTTTTTATATTTTTGTTACTTTTGATGTATAGTTTTTTTTCTACAGTAATGCACAGTGGCTGCTTTTTCTACATTAAACTACCGATTTTACTTTTATCCTATGTGCTGATTTTGGCTTATCTACAGTGCAAGGATGGTTTTGTCCTCACATATTTTACTGTTTTGTATACAATGCAGAGACTTTTTTGCCCCTCTGATTTAGTTGGTTTTCCTTCATCTATAGTGAGTTGACATTTTTACCCCTATCATGCAGAAATTGCCGGCTGCCCACACAATATAATTATCGTTTTACGTCTCTTTCTTAGTTCCTTTTCTTTTTCCTACAGTGTGTTGCTGGTTTTACCCCTATTTAGAGTTTGTTTTCTTTTCTTAATATTATTTTTGTCTTTTTTTTACGCTAAATTTTAGATATTAGATTCTGATATATTGTTGTATTGTGTTTTTGCTCACTTTGCCTTTTTTTTTTAAACGATTTTTTACTTTAAATTTTTTATCTTTATTTCGGATTTTTTTTTGTGTCTTTTTTTGTTTCTTTTGTTCTATTTTTTGAAAACCCCCTCCTTTTTTTTAAGGATTCTGCATGCAATTTTTTTTTCTTTTTTGTTAGTTTTGTTTTATATTTTAAAAATCATTTTTTTAAGTTTTTACATGTATATAACCTGATAAAAAAATTTTATTTTTTTTAAAACAGTAAAAAAAGGAGAAAATGAGATATATATTTTATTTTGTTATAATGTTTTTGTTAAGGTTAGTTTTTTCCGGTTCTTTTGAGTTTAAAAATTTTTGTTCTTTTTTTTTTTTGTTTTCTGCTTTATTTTTGTTTTAATTTTTTTTAAATGAGTATAATTACAGAAGATTTTTTCCTTTTTTGCTTTTGTTTTAGTTTTTATTATTGTTAGTACTATTGTCATTTTGATTTTGCATTTTTATTGTTGGGAGAGATTTTGAAAAAAATTATACTTATTATAATTATTATATTTATCTTAATCAACTGTTTTTATCATATAATATTCAATTTTTTTATTTATTTTTTTCTTCCTTCCCCGTGCAATGTATTGGTATTAAACTCATATACTACTAGGAGCTCATGAAAGCCGCCAAAAATATATTCATTTCTTTGATCCCTCACTGTCGCGACATCGCCCGTGCGAGATCCGGACCATGAACCCCTAAAAGTTTGCTTATTTAAACATTATTTGTGACCACTGAGCACTTGATGAGACGAAGAGGACCGGTCCCCTCCTGGTTTTTTTTTTTTTTTTTTTAAATTTGGTTTTTTATTAAAAGTTGAGTTTTTTTTTAATCAATATTGTCCATGTTGTTTTAATGAAATACCCACACAATTGTTTTGACATGAGTTTCAGTGATAACCTCAGTAAATAAAGAGGATCATTTTGCACCTATTT
>JAFMPE010129228.1:833-11696 GCA_024759925.1 Ficus religiosa
GAAATATTGCTCAATCAGTGAAAGTTCCACCATAATTAGAAAACTTATAATAAAATTATAAAAATCGTTCATTAAGTACTTTAAAAAAGAAAAGAAAAAACTACGTCCTTGTTTGGCTCACCAATTTGACTCCAACTAAACTGTACCTTTTCATATTAATTTTTGTTTTTTTTTTCCTAAAAAATTAACAAAATTTATAATTAATTTTTAAAAAATCAACCAATTCAAACTTAAAAATTTCAATTCAAACCGTTTTACCAAATGCACACTACAATTAATAAGAGATAGACCCAAAATATTGAAAGGATGAGACATAAAACTTCACATGGCTATAGAAATTGTCATTTTCCTTGTGTGTTTTAATTTAATACATTTTCATTTTCTTCAACAACCATTCTTGTTTTTTGATGACAACTACCTAAGTTGTTGTCACCATTAATAATTCTTCCCAACGATAATGTCCCAAAAGTACAATAAATACCTAAACACTTTTTAGACCACCTAAAATTGCGAAGAAAATGAAGTTATAACTTTCATAATTTCTAGCCCCACCAAAAATAACATCTTTCACTTTCTCTTTTTCTTTCCCCATTTTTTTCCTTGAACTAAAACAAAATATGATCTTTAGTTATAAATGTTATTCTAATTCAAATCATATCAAAATAATGAATTTTAAAAAAATCACGTCTATATAGAACTTGCATATTAAGGTCGTTTTTTTCTTTTATAAATTGAATTAAAATATTTAAAATTTTCACCTTATAATATAATTACGTATAAAATTATTACTAAATTATACATGCCACGCAATATTGGTTTTTGTTAGGAATTTTTTTGTTTAGATCAAGAGTTTATTTTAAACTAAACTGTACTTTTTCATCATGATTTTTATTTTTTTTCTGAAAAATTTTTTTATCTTTTTTAAAAAGTCAACAAAAATTACTATTAAAATTTAAAAAAGTTAAACCAAACTCACGATCCAAACACCACGTTAATAACCTTTTAAAAATGCTAGCATCTGGCGTCATTCAACCAATTTCCAAACTACTGGATCAGAATCCGTTACACCTGAATCTTCCAAATCACCATCCACCCAATTAGAATCCAACACGTCAGCTAACTGAAGTCAACAGCAGAAAACGTCAATCAAATATCGGTGTGATTGCGCCGAGAAGTGAACTTATCTAGACCCGACCGCACCCGATCGTCAAACCCCAGTCAAAACAAGTCCGTTTGAAGATTTTAAAAAGAGAATTCCAATTTTTAAAATTAAGCACCGCTCAGATCTGTCTGAGAGAGACGTACAGAGAAAGCCCCATTTCACTCTCTGTTTCTCTCTCTACTTTCTCTCTCCTCTCTTTGTGTCTCCTTCTTAGCTTGAAGCTCCTCTCTCTGTGTTTCCTTCGTAGCTTGAAGAAGATAAAGCTTTTTCTCTCCTCTCTCTCTCTCTCTCTCTACAATGCCGGCGAGCGAGACGGACTTCGATCTCAGAGTGAGCCTTTCTTCAAGAATTTCCATTTTTCTCTGATTTTTTCTCCATTTTTTGCCCTAATTATCTCTGTTTCTGCTTCTCCACAGCCTTCTTCACAGTCCGCTTTCGGAATGGGGTCAGTTTCTCTCCTTTTTTGCCCTAAACTATGTTCGTTCTTGCTCGTGCTTGGAAATGTGGGGCCTTTTTGGACTTCTGATCGCTAGGGTTTTGAATTTTTTGTGTGATTTCTAGTGTTTGTTTTTTGATTCTGTGTTTTTAGAGAATACGCATTCGCCGATGTTGGAAACTTGGACCATTGCGTTAAGTATTTGAATCAGACGCTCGTTACGTTCGGTTTTCCGGCTTCGCTCGATCTCTTCGCTAATGATCCCGTGAGTTTTGATTGATCCTAGAGTGCCAATTTGATTGATTTTGGGTTTTTTTATGTTGTTTGCTCTCCGAGGAATTATTGTTCTGATTAAGATTGTTTTGTGAAATTCAAATTTCTTTTGTAGGTCTCGATTGCGCGTACTTGCAATTGTATGTATGCGTTAATTCAGCAGAGACAGCGTGACGTTGAGTTCCGGGAATCTGCGAATGAGCAGAGACAGCGGTATGTGTGATTCGTGGATTTCTTTTCTGTTCTATGGTATGTTTTAGGGTTATGTAACGTAATGACAAAAACCTCCCCAATGATTCATATAAATGAGGATATGTTTTCTGTAATGTTGTACTTATCTTCTGCATAATGGTGTTAGAGGAAGGTTTTAACACGATTTGTACGACGGAAGGTATAATTTTAATGTGTGTTTAACGTAGAGATATGTGCAGCATTCCAGGAAACATCTGGTTGAAGTCAACATTTTGATAAAACACAACGGGGATTATGTTATTAACCAACCGCTTTTATGTTTCATTTTGGGATAATTCACTCTCTGTTATCACGTAAATGAGTTGATGCAAAATGTGCCATTTTAATGTTTCTGTGTTTGCGTTATAGTAAAATAGTTGTTTTTCGTGTTATAGGTTGTTGTCAGACATTACAAGATCAGAAGCTAAAGTTGAGAGGCTTGAGGGGCAAATTCAAGCTAAAGATAGGGAGATAGCAACTATTACCAGAACGGTTAGGAACTTTCATTTTGTGATTGAGGAATCCATATGATTTGTAATTTTGCTGATTTTTGGATTCTGCATTAGGAAGCCAAATCTACGGCGGCCTTTAAGGCCCAAATTGAAAAACTGCAACAGGAAAGAGATGAGTTTCAAAGAATGGTCCTCGGTAATCAGGTTAGAACATTTGGATTTATGAGTTTCTTGCTGCATTCGGGCAGTCAGTATTCAAGACGAAGCCTTGCTAATATACTAGTACCATTATGTTGATGTTGCTGAAGCAAGTAAGGACTCAACAAATACACGAGATGAAGAAAAAAGAAAAGGAGTACATAAAGTTGCAGGTACTGTATTTCTATGTGCATGATTATTCTCATATTAAGTCCATTAGCCTCTGCTGCAACCCAAAAAAAAAGACGGAGATTCTCATTTTGATAACCATTGCTCTGATTATTAATACCGTGCTGTGCTTTTATTGCAGGAGAGGCTAAACCAAGTATTAATGGAGAAAAAGAAGGAATCTAGATCAGGCATGGAGATAATGAATTTGCTTCAGGTAACTTAAATTTCCCAGGTTCTATGATTGAACTAATTTTAAATCCTACAACTACTCTTATTGTTGTGCAAATATTTGATTAATCTTTATTGCCATTTTTCTATTTGTTTTGTTATTTTTGCTCACAGAAAGAAGGGCGACAACGTGGAACATGGAATGGGAAGAAGGCTGATAATGATTTCTACAAAAAAATTGTATGCAGCATGACAATCTTTTCATGTTATATGCAGTTTGAGCGACTCGTTCAATGTTTATTGCTGCAACTTATGCTTGCGCATGCTATCATTAGGTGGATGCTTATGAGGCAAAAAATCAAGAACTAATGCAAGAGAATGCTGATTTAAAGGCATTGTTACGCTCAATGCAGGTAATGGGTTACCTATTTTCTTGCTATCTTTTCAGCTACTAGTTTGTACATAATATCCTTCACTTCACTTGTGGGTCTATTCTATGATATTGTTTTCTGTAGTATTTTAAGCATGATGACTATGGTTTTAGGCTTTAAGTTAT
Organism: Ficus religiosa; assembly: GCA_024759925.1. Lineage (NCBI taxonomy): Eukaryota > Viridiplantae > Streptophyta > Magnoliopsida > Rosales > Moraceae > Ficus > Ficus religiosa. Next base: position 4,481 of record JAFMPE010129228.1, read on the forward strand.
GGCAGAACATACAAACCTTTAAACTATACCTTGTGACTGCTGCATTACGCTTTGCTCTTTTGTGTTAGTTAGAGAAGAGATAAAGTCTTGCGTTGTGACCAGCCCAAGTTCAATTATGCTTCCTGTTAATATTACTTTATCCAAAGACATAGATTGGAAAAGATTGGATGGAAATCATGAATCTGTGAATGCATAAGAATCAAGACATAGCTAAGATTGTTTAGTCAAGCTATTTTAAAAAAATAAATAAAAAATAAAGCTAAAGATGTTTAGATAATTTGGCTTCAAAACTTGGGTTTGTTGTCTTGGCTTTGAAGTAGTGACTAGGAAAAGATCTCTTGCTAGTATCATCATTATGGGGGAACTTGTCTCGCAGCAATTGGATTTTTACTGGGTGCCTCGGGGATAATGTATAAGTACTTGACATGGTTCCTTTCCTTCTATGAAATATTGATGCTTGGCTGAGGATGGATTGATCGTGTCTCAACCCTATTTATAAATAAATTGTCTCTCCATAGATGTAATGAAACAGATGCTTAAATATATCTTTTTATCTCTTGTTTCCTTGCTTTACATTGGTTTTGCAAAAGGAAATCCTTATTTCTTCACCACGTGCCTTAATTTTTTTTAAAAATAGTTACCCTTTTGTTACCAACTATGCGCATGAGCAGCATTTTGTATTAGTTTTTGTGTCGGCTCGGCTTTACACATTGTTCCCATCTCTAAATGCTCTCCGTTCCTGATATCTCTTTCATGTTCATTTGGATCTTCTTCTATCACTGTCTTTCATGGATACATATGGCATTACAAAATTGTTAATTTCCTCTCCTTCTCTCGTTTCTTTTTTTTTTTTGTTTTTTTGGTGTGGTTGGGGGTTTTGGTTGTTGGGGAGGTGGTTTTCTGTCTTTACAGAAAGCATTTATTTTGTACTTTTATGGCCTAAACGATTACCAGAAAATTCTTTTGATGGCATTTTGATTCATCCTTTGGAATGATCTCCTTATGTGGACTCCCGTAATTTAGTGATATAATAGATGATCATGAAAGTAGTTTGTTTCAGAAGCTCTTCAATTTCTTGAGCTTTTGTCATGTATTATTGTGCTGTGTTGCAGCACTGATCGTATCAGTATCAGATGAATCTTTTACATTGGATTTCACCTTCAATAGTGAAATAAGTTGCTTTTGTGTTATCCTGTTGCAAGTCCTCTGCTGTTACGCGTGCAGAAGTTTAAATGTTATAAGCAGATAACTTTACCCCCTTTTAAACCTTGAACCACTCCGCAATACCTGCAACCATTCACTTTCATGTTGTTTTACACAGAATTGTCAATTTTTTCTTGCGTCTCTTGACCAAAGCTTGGTAAATCTGAGTTATTGTTTGTCAGGTCGATATGCGTGATTTCATAAATGCTCCAAATGGGTTGTCTAAGCAGTCCGTGGCTGTCAATGAAGGAGTTGAGACAGATCCTGCACGGTCTCCATTTGGTGGGAGGACGGTAAGATAACTTATCAAAATAGGTATTCGTCTTCTTTCCCAGTTGTTTGACGGCTATTTCTGACATAAATAATTCCACTTGTAGGATGTCTTTGACCTCCCTTTTCACATGGCTAGAGATCAAATAGAAGAAAGTCTCCGAACTAAGATGGCTTCCATAAAGGTTGTAAATTGTAAATTTACTACTATTTTCTCGTGTTGATTCTCGGATTGACATTGTTCCGATATATATATTCTCCATACTTAAACTTTTGAAGGAGCGCATGGTTCAATTGCAAGATGCACAAAAAGGAGCAGAAGTTACTTCCGAAGCAACAGAGAGGGAGCTTGAGCTTGAAGCTCAGCTTGTTGAGGCGAGGAGCATAATTCAGGAGCAGGTCTTGTTCTTTTACTGTTGTTTAAGTAAATAAATTAGATTGTATGCATTACTTTTATCTCCAAACAGTTGTAATTTTTCACTAGGAAGGATTTGGTGTTGTACTTGAGTGTTTGTGCTGCCTTTCAATCTCTACTTCCTCAATTCTATTTTCCCCTTTATTTTCTTTTGCTTTTCTCGACCTCCAAATCTTGTAAATAGAATTGTTTTTCCTTTTTCCATTTTCAGTAGTATTTTTGCCTTTAAATATACTTGCAGATGATTTCATTACTGCTTTTCGTTGCAGGCATCTATCATGTCCAAACATCTCGCTAAATCTGAGAGGCCCAGGTGATTCTCCCTTATCTTTTTTTTATTTCAGATTTTCAGTGAAGTAGAAACATGGATACTTATTATGTATTCATGCAGGTCTCTGAATGGTCATTTTAATTCGAGCAGGGATGGTATTGTCTCATCACCAGCTGAGGTATAAATTGATCTTTCTTACTAACGCATTTTTATTGCTTGGGTATAAGAGTGTCCTTGTGTGTGTCTCTCTCTTTCTCTCTCTCCTTAAATTACATTTTCTAACCGTCAATGAGCTTTCACAAATAAATGCCTTTTGGATTCGTCAACTAATTTCCTCTTTGTGGGTGTTAATCATTTGTTAGTCGGGTCTGGATTCAAACTATTGACTAGGGTGACTTGGGTTTAGAGAATTAACAGTTTAAGTAAAACTTTTTAAATCTCACGTGGCAAATTGATAGGACCAAGGCAAAGGCCCCAATCAAATATGTGTTTTCTAAGAGGGATAAAAAGGGAAATCGGGAGCTTAGATTAAAGCGTAAGGGAAGGACAGAGAATTAGGTTGAGGTGTGAGTTTTGTTATGAGAGTCGGTTATGAGTAGAGAGAATTTAAGGGAGGGGAAGATGTTGTGAGAGGCAGGGAAGTGAGTAGTTTTGATGACTTTGAAAGTAGGCAGAGGGATCTTGAATCCCCTCATCTTTTCTTTTCTTGTTATTCTGANTAGGGTGACTTGGGTTTAGAGAATTAACAGTTTAAGTAAAACTTTTTAAATCTCACGTGGCAAATTGATAGGACCAAAGCAAAGGCCCCAATCAAATATGTGTTTTCTAAGAGGGTTAAAAAGGGAAATCGGGAGCTTAGATTGAAGCGTAAGGGAAGGACAGAGAATTAGGTTGAGGTGGGAGTTTTGTTATGAGAGTCGGTTATGAGTAGAGAGAATTTAAGGGAGGGGAAGATGTTGTGAGAGGCAGGGACGTGAGTAGTTTTGATGACTTTGAAAGTAGGCAGAGGGATCTTGAATCCCCTCATCTTTTCTTTTCTTGTTATTCTGAGAATTGCTTCACTCCCTATTTTGTTGTGTAAGAGCAGTTGATAAATAGAAGGAAACCAGACCCGTTTTCTGGTTTATTTCTCTTATGTTATGTCAGGTTCTTTTATTGTGATTTGTATCAGCATACCAAACTGATAGAGAACCAACCAAAACAAATCACAAAAAAGGAATTTGGCACAAAATAAGAAAACAAATCAGAAGTGGGTATGGTTCTTTTATATATCAACTAATCATACCAACCAAATAAGAGTGGAGCAATTCCCAGAACAATAAAGAAAAGAAAGATGAGGGACTTGCAACCTCATCTTATAGTCACCAAGACTTCTCACAACTTTCCTACCTCAACGTCTTCCCCTCCCTTAAATTCCCATTACTCATAACCAACTCTCATAACAGACTTGCCACCTCAGCCTAATTGTCTATCCTTCCCTCACGCTTCATTCAAAGCTCCCAATTCGCTTTTTACGCCTCTTGAAAAACACCATGTCGCGGGTAAACTCTAAGACTTAACTCTTTGATATATTTACTTCGGCCCCACTACGATAGGAGTAGAATGGTTATTGGAATTTGTGTAAAAAGGAAAGAGGTTAACAAAACCAAGAAAGTTGAGTGATATAGGTGCTTAAGTTTTTCGTTGAGAATCAGTATAGTTATTTAGTTTACAAGGCCTTTGTCGGCTTGAATAGGCAAAGTGCTGATGTTTTTCCTTGGAGGTCTGATATCAATTCAGATTCTATCGCGTTTCTCTGCCTCCTTTGTATGTTTGTGCACTTGTGTGATGCAGGTTTCTTATGCACAAGGGTTCATTTTTCTTTTAAATATTTGACTTGATTGGAGACTTGTTTTTTAAAGTAGTATATCTCAAGAAATGTTTAAAGTACAGTTCACAGAAACACAAATTAACCTATTTAAGAACATTTGGCGAGTTTGATGTGCTTGTGTCGCAGCTTGTTGTCTGACGTGCTTTTTGATGTTCAGGGGGTTTGCAATTAACAAGCCTTGTAACACCAAGAGCATACGGCGAGTTTTAGTATGTCTGAGTTCGCTGTTTGATGAGATGAATATCAGCAAGCTTGTAAACCTTTGCACGCATTGCTGACCGGAGTGTTGAGGAGGGAATGTTACAGATTGTACGAGATTAGAAGACAATAGCCTGTATTGTTGATGTAATTAATTTGTCTAGCTTTTCTTACCGAGTATGCTTCGATTTCGTTTTGGCGGACTCTCTTTTCTATTTTTGCTTGCCATATCAATGCTACTATGAAAAGTGATCGAGGAAATGATGAGCATTAGCCTTTTAAGGATTTCGTTATGAATTCGACCGCCCGCCATTTTTAAACTGGTTTATTTGTACCACGCAATACCCCTAGTGCTTGTTTGTTGCGGGGGGTAAACAAGGGTACTGGACGAGATTAGCAACACGTCCCACCAAAAACAGAATCCACATACGAAGAATCAGGGCAATTGTAGATGAACATAATCTTAACAAGTCGTTTTGGTAAATTAAATCAGCTATTAATAAGTTGTTTTACAAAGCTGTTGTCTGTACCGTTGCAAGTAGAAAGAGCTTGCCACCCACAAATTCTCGTCAAGTTTCCGGTATCTCGAGTAATCCATATTCCTTGTGGTAGTTCTCAAGAATGCAGCACATGGTTCTCTCCATTGCCATTTTGGTAGTTCTCAAGAATGCAGCACATGGTTCTCTCTATTGCCATTGGAGTCGAGTTTAGCAAAACTTGTCCCCTGATTGTTAACGAATGTTCGTGCTTGGGATGAGGTTTTGAGTTACGCTGTTTTGACACTATAATGGCAATATCCTAAGGATAGATATAATTGCAGCACAGTTCATAAACGAGAGGACTTGCATGTACGCTCACAGAAGTCTAATTTTAATTATTTTGTCATTGTTAGGCATGTGTTCTTGATCATTCGAAAAGAAAAGCGGAAGAGTCTTGCATCGAATGTCTGAAAATGAGTTGATATGAGGACATGACCTACCTTCTGCCCACACTTCTGCCCACACCGAATCTCTAATCTTCTGGCCTAAGAGTCTGTACAGTTTGCACATGACACCAACTCTCTTAAGCTTAAGAAGTAGAAAATCATGCTTCCAAATCATACTTCTTTGCAGCTTCATCATTCAAATCACCCGGAAAAAAAAAAAAAAAAAAAAAAAAAAAAAAAAAAAAAAAGGAAAAGAAGAAAGATACAACTCGATAGGAGATGTTTATCTGCATTGAGCAAAGTTTAAATTATCTCAAATTTAAATGTGCATTATTTTCGTTTCACAAATCGAATATACTAATAGTCATTAACCATGGTGCCTTTGATCAAGACTAGGTTAACTCTACGATTAGGGCTAGGTTAAGGGCTCGCTTCTCTTTATTTCTTACTTTAAGAAATAACGTTCCATGTGTTTGGGGAGTCATTTGACTCCATTCCAACATTTCCATTTGGATTGCAAATTTCAATATGCATTTGACAATCACCATTTAGTTAAAGCATTTAAACGAGTCGTTTCGATTGTATTTGGGGAAAATATTTGTGCAAATTCATCTGAATTGTATATTCAAATATGCATTTGACAGTTACAATTGAGATGGAGCATTTAAACGGGTCCTTTCTCTTTTTAACGCAAATTGTAAAACCCCCCTAAACTTTGTTGAAACACTTCTGTTCAAATGTTCTATTTAAAAGTTTTCTTCCCCTTCTTTTCGGATTTTTTTTAAACGAAAATTCTTACAGAGGGTGTCAAGTTGGAATAAACTTCTCTTTTAACTAATGCATTAAATAGGAAAGAAATAACACACTAATTAAAAAAAGAGAAAACAGATTAAATTGAAAACACTAACAAAGAAACTACGAGACAAACAAGGTCTGGGGACCTAATCTCATCTAACCAATCCACAAAACTGCTCAATTTCAACATTGTTTCGTTCCATAGTCAAATTATTGTCATGATTCCTCTTACCTATCTACAAGTCCCTTCCAATAGTCGAGTAGATATTATAACCACAAACTAAAGAGGTAATTATATCCCTACAAGTAACAATTCATCAAAATCCATCAAGTTTTTGGTCCCCTCTACTGCCTAGACAACCATAGTAAGTATATTCCGATCCTATTATCAATTGTGTCACTTTATGTTTGGCCTAACTCATAAATCTCTTTCCCAAGTTAATTATGGTTTCCTTAACATCCAAATGATGATCAAACATTTAAAAGCATTACGCACGATACAAAAATCACTTGACATATAATTAAACAAGCAAAAATTAAATTAAAATTAGAATAAGCAAAGCTTAATGATTAAGCTTAAATTGAACCAAAATAAACATAAGTAAACATATACAAAGCAAGAGTTCAAACATTCTCAAATCACAAAAATAACAAAAATTTAAAATAAGAAAGAAAAACCAACCTAATGAGTTGTCACCAGTGGTCAGGCTCTCCTTTCCAATCTCCTCTCCCCTTTTTGCTATTGAAGATTCCCTCTCTCTTTTATTGTGGAAAATCAAAACCTAGATCTAAAAACGAGTGTGTGTGTGTGTGTGTATATATATATATATTTTTTTTTTTTTTCTTTTTCTTTTTCCTCCTCATTGTCCCCCACTTTCTTTCTCTCAGCTCTCGGCTAACGGCATAGAGCCCAGATGGTCTAATCAGACCACTCAGCCCCCACACTCCCTCTTTTCTTCTTTAATTTATTTTATTTTATTTTCTTTTCTTTTCTTTTTCCCCCCTTTTTTTAAAAATTTTTTCTTCACCTTTCCTTTTTAGGGTTTACCACTACAGCATTTCTGACGCACATCCACATGGCACCATGACACATCCACGTGGCGCCATGATACTGGTTTCTGGGAGAGCAGGACACGCGGCGGTCTTGCATTGGGCGTGGCGATGGGTGCACGCAGGAGCAGGTGGATCACGAAACATGTGATCAAACAAGCCCGCTAGAGGCTGACATGCAGCTATAGAGGCGCCTGGCAATGCGAGTGGAACCACGAG
>JAFMPE010129228.1:13170-23468 GCA_024759925.1 Ficus religiosa
TTTGTCTTATCTAAAAAATCAACAAAAATTACTATTACAACTAAAATATTTCAACTCAAACTAACCAACCAAACAAACCCTAACTTAATTGGAAGTCAGTTTGGAGATATGAATGGCTTATTGAGAGCCAACGTCTTTTTAGTAGGTTGGTATGACGCTCGTTCTCCCTATTAAATATTTAGATTGAGTCGCCCCCACCATAATGGTTGAGAAATACAGGCAATCCACTTCATGTGTAAGGGATTCATATATCACTTAGAGGCCAGAAAGGCATTCACTTCTTGAGATTATCTAGATATGCCAATCCCTACCCCTGCTATAACTTTCTTTTCTTTAGCCCCCCGCCCAAAAAAAAAAAAAAAAAAGAATGGCTCATTGGAAAAAAAAAAAAAAACAGAGAGAGAGAATATTCAGCTGAGTACTCATTTCCTTGTAATTAAGTCAGCTGTGAGGGAATATAATTGGCAACGTCTCTTCTATCTTTCTCTCTCTCTCTCTCTTTTTGTTTTTTGTTTTTTGTTTTTTGTTGTTTGTTTTGTTTTTTTGTGTTTTTTTATTTCTTTGGTGTTTTTTTTTCGTTTTTCGTTTTTATTTTTTTGTTTTTGGTTTTGGGTACAAGATATTATAGAAGATGTCTAGCGAATATGATGGCGCTCTCCTCAAGGATAACACAGAAAGGAAAGGGGAGATCCAGCAAGCTGAGAGCAAAGGAAAAGGCGAGAGTCAAGCTAGCACAAGCCAAGCCAAAACTGAAGTTATCACTCACGAAAGTGAAGACAAGAAATTGGTAGATGAACTGGATGCAAAGATCCAAATTATGAATGGCGCCAAAGAGAGATCACGAGAAATAAAGATTCAAGAGATTCCGAGGATCATGCCACGAAACAGAAATCTGAAAGAGTATTTAAAGCCGACGGAGTTGTCAATCGGTCCTATTCATGCTGCGGATTCTGATTTGCACAAGAAGGAACTCAAGCTTAAATTGGCAGCATGTTTTATTCAAAAAATCAACATCAAAGGGGCATTTTTTACTGGAAAAAATTAAGAGCGAGATCAAGGACATAAAGGTGTTCTTTGCGGAGGAGGTAATCAAGTCTTATACGGATGAGGAATTGTTGAGGTTGGTCTTCTTGGATGGCTGTGCAATGCTAGGTTTCATACACAGCTATATGAATAACAAGTTAAGCATGTTTAGTATTAGCAACGGTCAAGCCGTCTTGATCCAGCAGGATTTGTTTTTGCTAGAAAACCAAATACCCTTTATTGTCCTTCACGTGTTGCTCCACGTCAATGAATCCGGAATTACTGAAAATTTGATGGGTGACTTGATCAAATTTACTATTAGTAGTAGTAGTATTATTGTTTCAAAGTCGCCTTATGACGAATTTATTGTCGACTATATGCGTACTAAATTCTTTATGTCTCAACCTACGCCCTATCACATTCTTGACCTTCAGCTAAGAGTGCTTAGTGGTTCTAATGCTGAAGATTGGTCGCTGGGATGCCCTAGTCTCGCCAGAGTATGCTGTTTTTTATTCTGTTGTGTATGCAGTTGTGGTGTATGCAACATTTTATATGCTTTGGTAGCGCTTGTAGTCAAGTACTTAAATAAATCATACGATCTCCCTAAACAATGGAGCAACATGCAGTCTTTTCGCAACATCCAGGAACTTAAAGCAGCAGGAATCAAGTTCAAGCCAGCTAATTCTTTGAAAAAAATATCTTTCTGCTCTAGATTCATGATTAGAGGTGAACTTTCGCTTCCAACGTTAGTTGTTGATGCCTCGACAGAACGTATGTTGTTGAATTTGGTCGCCTATGAGACGTGTCGGTCTAGTGATTATGTCATTACATCTTATTTAAACTTTCTAGATCTACTGGTTGATAATGAACAAGACGTTAAGGACCTGAGGGTAGCTGGCATAATTCGGAACTGTCTCAGTAGTGATAATGAAGTCGCACAATTGATCAATAGCATAGGCTCTAATTGCTCTTTGCCGCCGAGTGACAATTTTGCACAGGTCAAGTACAACATTGACAAGCATTACAAAAGAAGGTGCGCCATCTGGATTGCTCAAGTCATTCATGCTCATTTTAGAAGCCCGTTGACAGTTCTGGCTCTTGTTGCTGCAACAATGGTACTTGCACTAACTGCTGTTCAAACTTGGTACGCTGTCAATCCAAAAAAGTAAAAGGTACAAAATACTTGTGCTTCTTAATTCTAATTAACAAGCTAGTTTTGTTTTCAATATTATATCAGTATGACAACCAGTTTTATAATCAGGGGTTGCTATTTTGATAATTCATTTCAGGATATCACAAAAGTTTTGAACATGCTGGTGAATTGAGCGTACTATTCCATGCATCTACACATATCGCTATAGAACGGGATTTGCCTAATCCGAGCGAAGATTGTGCTTGAGAAGATCAGTCAAGTCATTTTTTTTATTTTTAACATCAAACATTTGGTAGTACTTTCCAAATTGTAGACTGTCGATGTTTTCGTTTTTGTATTTGATTTTCTTAAACCTTTTGATTGGTTTGCCTTCTATTTTTCATTTTTAATAAATTGAGTGGTAATGTGAGTCGTCAGTACTGGATACCAACTTTGTTGAGATATTATATTCTTTGTTCTAGTTAGTCCCTTATCTCTCTAATTTGCGATATTGTAATCTTTGTTCTAGTTACTCCCCTATCAAAATAAATAAATAAATAAGTAAAACTTTAGTAGTACTATGAATTTCATTTATTAAAAAGAAACAAAAGTTACCATTTCAACTTCTAAATTTGAAGTCTCCTACAACCCCGTTGCTTCTAACTGCTCATGAGGTAGCCCTAACATGTTCAAATTATTATTATTTTTTTGTTTTCCTAATTTTGATAAGATTTAAAATATAAAATGTATATTCAAAGAAATTATTGCTTCGCATTGGCGGCCAGATAGTGATCAACTTGAAAAAAGACACTAGTGGCCAGACATTGTGATCAAAATTGAACGTTTTGGTTCTAAGTTTCCTTGAACAATGACACAGTAATAAACTTGTGCAACATAAACACATAACATGTTCTACAATTTCTAGTTTAAGGTAATTTTTGTCAAAATTTACAGGTTTGGGGTCCAGATGTTTTTCTAAAGAAAACAAATCACACACGTTACAAGTGTCTCCCTGTTCTTAATTTATTATTAATTTGAAGTTGCTTTCCTAATTGTCGTTAATGCACACCTTCTACAGCTCAAACGTTTTCTTACAAGCAATTTTCCACATAATAGCCACGACGACCGAGTTCATCAGTTGAATGTGAACAAATGATTCGAGAAGTACAAGAAAATTTTCTTCCATACCATTTTTCTCTTTAGATTTAAACTTTGAATGTTGTTCCAAAACTCAGTTCTCGCTTGAAATCTTATTCGAACATTTTGGTTTATTTGCTAATCAAACTTTTCTAAAATATAGAATGAAAAATTATCGGTATAACAACAAAGCTGCAAACACAAAGATTTGTAGCATCCAAAAAATAAAAAGGAACAAGAAAGAAAGAAAGCAATCACAAAAAAACAAAACAAAACAAAACAAAACAAAACAAAACTTGTGCCATTACAGAGAATAAATTCCACATAACATCCACGACAACATTGATATTTGTCCCACCATTTTAACAAAAATACCCAAACAAATAAGAAAAGGAAGTGCACTAGAACCTTATTTACAGGAAAAGACAATACACTTGCACAACTATTTAACAGCAAATTGGAAGCAAACAACACAACTACTAACAAACATGGATAGTTCAGAAACATATATAGAAAAAGAAGTGCTGCTGATTAATCTTCCCAAGGAGAATCTCGTCTTGAACTTGGAACTTCCGATGCAACGGCAGCATGTTCAACCCTTTTTCGCGTCCCTGAATTAGATTGATAAAGTAGCAATGTTATAAAACTTGGATATATTTGAGACAAAATTAGTAAGTTCATTAACAGAAGTAGAAGTATTCTGTACCTGCTTAAAAATCATGTTCCTTGAAGGCACACTAAGTTTGAATCGCAGTTAATACAAGTATCGCTATAGCGGCAGAAAGAGCCAGAATTTTCCACGGGCTACTGAAATGGGTATGGCAAACTCCAGCCGTCCGGATCGCCAACCTTCTTCTGTAATGATTTTGTATTTTTTCCGTGACATAGGCATAAGTGTCTTTGGAAGGTGCAAAGCAAGAAGAGCCTATGCTGTTTATCACAAGAGTGACTTCAGCATCGCTACTGAGATAGTTCCAAAGAACATTTGCCGCACTTAGGTCCTTAACGTCTTGTTCAATGTCGACGAGCAAATCTAGTAAGTTCCCGTAAGAAGCAATCCATGGATCGTGGTTGGGATGAGAACCAGAGAAGTACTTCTTTCTTAAATATATATATATATATATATATATTGCATTTGAATTCTAATGACCCTCCTTTTTGGTAATTCCTTGTATCTGAATATATAGGGCATTAATTTGTTTATGCTCTTTTGGGCTGGGCAACAAATGAGGGATAGCATTAGCATATATTGTTTTTCTTCGAGATATTGTTAAGCATACTTTTTAATCGAATTTGCTTTAACGTTTAGTGGTAAAGTATAAGTCTATTTGTGACAGTCATCGGTCCGTACAAGAAAATGATAAGCTGTGCAGTCTTAGTGATAGATATATGTGATCATTCATAAGTAAAGATACCATGTCCTAATGGTATGAGGCCTTTCGGGGTGAGTCCAAGAGCAAAACCATTAGGGCACAAGTCCTAAAGCTGACAATATCATATCAAAAGGAAGCATCGGTCGTTATAGTATTTCTCTTATCCCTCTAGTGTATGTACTTCATTTTTCCAATGTACTCGTAGAGAGCGGCGGAGACTCCTTTTAGAGACCCGACATAAGCTAAATGTCCAGAGGTAAATCTTACTCTTTGCTCAACAGCTTGTTTGATGAACCGCGGAGACTCCTTTTAGAGACCAGATATAAGCTAAATGTCCAGAGGTAAATCTTACTCTTTGCTCAACAGCTTGTTTGATGAAACTCTTCCTATCTCTACAAAGTTGAGCTTCTATTCATCGTGGAGTTTTGATGTAGAACATCCCATATTTACATATATAATTTTTGTTGTTATAGTAAAGAAAACTCAACTATATATGTACAAGTCAATAAATTACCGTTTTAAGTTTTAGCTTTTAAATTTTTAAATTAAAATAAATAAAAGAGTAATTTTCTCCTATAAATATACTCTGGCATCTAATAATGGATACATATACAACAAGTATAAATCATTTATGTTAAAAAGAAAAGTGTCATTAAAAAAAAAAAAAAAGTATCGCAAAAACTACAGTGTTGAAGGATTAGTTTTAATAATAGCTCTCTTAAAATTTCTTAACGCGAACAAATCATATTATATGCACACTCATAAAATCTTCTTCTTCTTTTTTTTTTTCCCCTAAAGTCCACACACACATATGCATAGTTGTCCCATGAAGAAAAGGCATTCTATAAAAAAATCCCATTGAGAGGTTTGAGGCGAAGACAAAAGGATATTAGCATTAGGCCTGTTTGGGGAGTAAGAAAAGAAAGAAGAACGATTCATTGGAGAGGAATATTGCATCGGAAAAAACCCATCAAAACAAAACTTGTCCAGAGGCAAATCTTGCTCTTTGCTCAGCAGCTTGTTTGATGAATCTCTTCCTATCTCTACAAAGTTGAACCACTTCTTCGTTGTCAAGTTTCGATGTAGAACATCTGTTATTTATGTAAAAATCACTTAACATATAATTAAACAAGCAAAAATTAAATTAAACTTGGAATAAGCAAAGCTTAATGATTAAGCTTAAATTGAACCAAAATAAACATGAGTAAGTGTACACAAAGCAAGAGTTCAAACATTCTCAAATAACAAAAATTTAAAATGAGAAACAAAAACCTAATGAGTTGTCACCAGTGCTCAAGCTCTCCTTTCGAATCTCCTCTCCCCTTTTTGCTATTGAAGATTCCCTCTCTCTTTAATTGTGGAAAATCAAAACTTAGACCTAAAAAAGAATATATTTTTCTTTTCTTTTTCTTTTTTTTTTTCTTTTCTTTTTCCCCCTCCTCATTGTGCCCCCCTTTCTTTCTCTCAGCACTCGGCTAAAGGCATAGAGCCCAGAGGGTCTGATTAGACTTATTAGCCTCCACACTCCCTCTTTTCTTCTTTATTTTCTTTTCTTTTCTTTTTTTTGCTTTTTCCCTTTTTTTTTTTTTTTTAATTTTGTTCTTTTCCTTTCGTTTTCGGGTTTACCACTACAGTGTTTCTGACACACATCCACATGGCACCATGATATTGGTTTCTAGGGAGAGTTGGACATGCGGCGGTCTTGCATTGGGTGAGGCGATGGGCGCACGCAGGAGCAGGTGGATCACGGAAAATGTGATCAAACAAGCCCGCTAGAGGCTGACATGCAGTTATGGAAGTGCCTGGCGATGCGAGTGGAACCACGATCACAATCGGGCTTCTACTAAGCTGATTTGACTGCATTTCTCGAGCGTGGGATCGCGTTTGGCCTTTCGCGCGTGGAAATCTTGCTAGTCCAAGTTTTGTTTAATGTTTGATCCTTCTTTTAATCATTTTGTTGATCGTTTTGCCCTCAATTTGAGCTCATAAATTTCATTTTACCCATTTTCATCCAATTGACCTATACAGATTAGAAAAATAATTATTTAGAGGGTTAAATTAAGGGGTCGTTTGGGGTGTCAATCGAAGACAGAGTTTTGGAAGTTAGGTTGGAAATGTGTGTTTAGGAAAGAAGTGAATTTGTAATGAACTGTGATATTAAAGATACTGTACATAAAAATTTAAAGTATGTTAAAAAAAAATGTGCAATATGGCTCTTGTTTTGTTCATCACATTTTTGTTTTTGTGCGATTTGTTAAAAAAGAAAAAAAATCTCGTTTTGACTTAAAACAATAAAATTGTGAACTTTTAAACTTAAGTTTTTTTAAAAAATGAAGAAAGCGAAAATGAGATGTAAGTTTAGGAATTTTGTTATTAAGTAGTGAAAACGGAGTGATTGTTTCAAATAAGGACTGCATCAAATTCTCAAGAACGTAACTAACTTGTTTAAGTTCACAAAAATTAGTGAAAAAATTCATTTCATAGAGTTATCGAGTAATGTATTACTCACCCTGATAATAACAAAAGCGCATGAGGTGCCACCAAAAAAAAACCGATTATATTTAATAAGAGATAACACCACAAACTTTAAACATAAAACTTTGTGACTCAAAGCTTGCTTGATAAGATAGAAAAGTGGGCAGGAGAGGGGCGTAGGACTTAAATGAAAGGATTTTGGGATAACTGTGATTATATTTAATATAAGAGAAAATGAGAGAATGAATTAAGTTCTTTAAAATGCTCCAATTTTAATATCCTAAAATATACAAATTATTTCCATAAATTTTATATTATGAATAATATAAGAGAAATGACATCTCTCGTCTTTTTAATTTTTTCATCCACATTATTTACCATTCCCTCCTCCTACCAACCACAACCCTATGGAAATGTAGTGAATTCCATAACTGTACGAAAAGACAAAAATTAAATCCACCTTTCCCGCATAACGACCCGAACAGGAAAAAGGTTACAACTTTCATTTACTGGGAATTTTTCTTTTACTTTTTCCATTACAACTTGCGGTTACTTTGGAGATTATACTTTCCTTCATTATTGCTCTTCAAGCTTGAAAGCTTCCCACTTTAATTATATGCTTGGCCGACACTTAGAGAAAACAAATTCCATATCATTATATGCTTGGCCGACACTTAGAGAAAACAAATTCCATATCATTATCAGATTATTCGTCTCTAGTTTTCGAGTCAGCTCTTGGACACCAACTGAAGCTCAAGTTCGAAAGTTTGAAAGGTACTTGGGTATGGTTTTCTTTCCATGTATATTCATGAATAGTGGAAAAAAAAAAAAAAAAAGGGCATCAGCGTGAACAAAAAACTTGTAACACGATTGACCCACCCGAGCGCCACCCGATTAACACAACATGATTTAATCTGATATTAAGCTTAACCCAACCCGAGTTTTTATTAGATGAATTTAGGTTCAGATTTAGGAACTCGACAAAAACGCAACCCACCTAATCAAGTTTTTTTACGGTTTTACAATATATGTTATTTAAAAAAAGATATTAATTACTTTCTATGGTTTATACTTATATATTTAAACTTATATTGTTGATCTTCTACTTTTTGTATTTGTTTTATTTTAATTTTAAAAAAATTGAATCAGATTTGATATTGGTATAAAAAATATGTTACAAATTTGTTATTTTTTCCACACATTTTTTATTTAAAATTACGATATTATTTTTTTAATTATATACTCAACCGGATCAACCCATCTAACCCAACCTGACTTTTAATTAAGTGGGTTGATTATAAACTTTGAGTTAACTGGGTGGGTTAAAACTTTTTCCAACCCACCCAAATAAGTTTGGATGGGTTGAAAAAATCCTAAAAACCCACTCAACCCATCCCATGTTCGCCCCTCAATTATTGGCCTGTATAATTTATTCATGCATGGTGTGAAAAAAAGGCCAAGTTCCTTTTGAAAGAAAGGAGGAACTGATGTAGGAAGCCAATGGAGAAACTTTAGATTTGTCGTATGTTTGTTTTTTATTTGCTGGTTGCTATGTTGTTTGGATGTCGTTTAGTCCTTTATTGTTCTCTTTGGTTGTCATTTAGCCCCTTGTTGTTTTAGCTAGTTAAACATAGCGTTTAAGTAGACAGTAGGACTACATATTTAGCTTTCAAACAACAGAGAGAGCAATTTTGAAAATTGTAACGACACAGACAGGAAGGAGGTTACAACTTTCGTTTAGCGGGAATTTTTCTTTTTACTTTTTTCAGTAGTCCTTGCGGTTACTTTGGAGATTAGTCTTTCCTTCATTATTGCTCTTCAATCAAGAAACCTTCCCACTTTATATGCTTGGTCGACGCTTTATTAATTTAAAAAAAAAAAAAAACATTCAGTTTCTTTGGAGATTATTCTTTCCTTGATTATTGCTCTTCAATCATGAAACCTTCCCACTTTATATGCTTGGTCGACGCTTAAAAAAAAAAAAAAAACAAAAAAAAACAAAAAAAAAAAAAAAAAACTCACACACACACACACACACACATTCAGTTTCATTATCAGATCAAATAGTTGAAGTTATAAGAAAGATGTTTTTAAAGTAAATAAAAAGGAGATGCTCACAAAAATATATTAATTATACTGCTCACCAGATCTAATTCGTTTCTGGTTTAAGACTTGGTTCTCTCGACTGCAGTGAAGCTCAATATTTGAAGATTTCACCCTTGGAAAGGTACTTCGTAAGTTTTCTTTTATACACATTAATTCAGAAACCAGGTAAAGAAAGATTATCAGCATTTTCTTTTCAATTTATGGCTTGTTGTAGTTTGTGTTGTGCTCTGTGTGTGGTTTTTCTTTCTTTCTTTATTTGTCTTTAGTTATATTAGCATTTTTAAATAAATTAGGTAGTTTTATTAATAGAGATCGAATAGATCAATAGGTGCTAACTTAATTGGGAGTCAGTTTGTAGAGCTTTTATTTCTGTTTTAAATAAATTAGGTAGTTTTAGTAATAGAGATCGAATAGATCAAGAGGTGCTAACTTAACTGGGAGTCAGTTTGTAAATATGAATGGTTCATTGAACGTCAACGTCTTTTAAGTGGGTTGGTATGTCGCTCATCCTCCTCATTAAATATTTAGATTAAGTCGCCCATCCACCGTAATAGTCAAAAAATATAGGCAATCCACTTCATGTGTAAGAGATTCATATATCATGTGGAAGCCGAAGAGGTATCAACCTCTTGAGATTATCTACGTGTGTCAACCTCTACCCCTGCTATAACTTTCTTTTCTTTAGCCAAAAAACAAAAAACAAAAAAGAAAAAGGAAAAGAAAAAAAGAATATTGAGCTGAGTGCTCATTTCCTTGTAATTAAGTCAGCTGTGAGGGAATATAATTGGCAATGTGTTTTTTTTTTTTTTTTTTTTTTAACTCTCTCTTTCTCTCTATTCTGCTTTTTGTTTTTGTTTTTTTTGTTTTTCGTTTTTTTTTTTTTTTTTTTTTTTGGTTTTCGGTACAAGTTATTATAGAAGATGTCTGGCGAATATGATGCTGCTCTCCTCAAGGATAGCACAGAAAGGAAAGGGGAGATCGAGCTAGCCGAGAGGGAAGAAAAAAGGGAGAGTCAAGCCAGCACAAGCCAACCCAAAACTAAAGTCATCACA